>PVIU01002598.1:67022-167361 GCA_004026605.1 Ondatra zibethicus | reverse complement strand
AGATGTTGACCAATGGAATCGAACAGAAGATCCGGATATTAATCCACAAACATATGAACACCTCATATTTGACAAAGGGGCTAAAATTATACAATGGAAGAATGAAAGCATCTTCAACAAATGGTGCTGGCATAACTGGATGTCAACGTGTAGGAGAATGAAATTAGACCCTTATCTGTCACCCTGCACAAAACTCGAGAAGTCCTCTTTTTAACAACATTAGAAGTGGTTAGGTGGGGCCTGTGCTTTTGTTCATTTAGCAATTGAGGTTAGCACTGAGTAGTCACAATTGTTCATTCATTCATTTTTTACTTTAGTTTTTTTTAATGATTTATTCATTTTATTTTATGCATTTTGATGTTTTGCCTGCATGTATATCTGTGTGAGGGAGTTGGATTCCCTGGAACTGGAGTTACAGACAGTTGTGAGCTGTCTTGTGGGTGCTGAGAATTGAACCCAGGTTCTCTGGAAGAGCAGCCAGTGCTCTTAACCACTGATCCCTTTTTCTAGCCCCTCATTTTACTTTTAAAAACAGGGTCTCCCTGTATAGCACAGGCTGACCTCAAACTACATCAACCATGCTAAGCTTGAACTTTTGATCCTCTTGGCTCTACCTCCTGAGTGATGGAATTAGAGGCATATGCCATGGCTCCTGATACAAAAACTTTATTTATTTATTGTTTTATATATGAATGGGGTTTTCCTTGCATATATACCTGGGTACCACATGCATGCATGGTGTTCAGGGTATTCAGAAGAGGGCACCAAATCCTCTGTAACTGGTGTTAAAGACTGTTGTGATCCACCATGTGGAAGAGTAGCTAGTGCTCAGCCATCTCTCTGGCCCCACAAATAATGATCTAGTCTCAGAGTAACATGTGAATTTGTCACTTCTTTTAAGGAAATGAAGAAAATATCAAAGAAGTAAAGAATATTCTAGAAGACATGGGAGTAGAGCTCACACAGCAGGAATACACAGACCTGTTGAAACATCTCCCTGTGGATGGTAAGCTTGCAAGCAGTTCTTTAACCATCAAGAGAGCTTGGGCAGAAGCTCTCTCATGAGGACTTTACTCATCTTCACCCTGATGCGCAGGAAAACAGTAACAACAGGTGGCCCAGATATGCTGTGTGAACAAGCCTGACTGGACCATTTAACTTTTCTTCAGTTCTTTAGATGAAAATAATGCTTTTATGTAGAAAAAAATGATACCCCCAAATGCCCCTTATAATAATGAGGAATAATACTCTCATTTTATTCTTCACTACTTAAGTAAGTTACACTTCCAAGAAGGAAAAAAAAAGCAAACTGGCTTTCAAAATATTTCTAGAGGGGATGGTGATATGGCTAAGGTAGTAAAGAGTAGTAGCTGCTCTTGCAGAGGACCAGAGTCCAAGTCCCAGCACCCACAACCATCTATAAATACAGTCTCGGGGGATCTGTCTGGCCTCTGGTGGCCACAGACATACATTCAGGTTAGATAGATAGATAGATAGATAGATAGATAGATAGATAGATAGATAGATAGATAGATAGATAGATAGATGAATAAATAAATAAACATGTATATTTTTCTGGTGGATACCTTCTTAAAATTTTAAATATTTGTGTGTGTGTGTGTGTGTGTGTGTGTGTGTGTGTGTGTATGTATCCTGTTGTAATAACCAACCCTCCTTTAACTTAATACTTGCATTGTCATTTCTTAGGTAGTTTGTCCTATATATTTTTGTTGTGATTGAAAGAGCCTATCTATGTTGTTTCCATTCATGTTTTTCTGCTAGTAGTCTGATAGACAAAAAGTCACGTGTGTCTTTTTTTTTTTCTTTCTTTCTTTTTTTTGGTTTTTCGATGCAGGGTTTCTCTGTAGCTTTGGAGCCTGTCCTGGAACTAGCTCTGTAGACCAGGCTGGCCTCGAACTCACAGAGATCTGCCTGCCTCTGCCTCCCGAGTGCTGAGATTAAAGGCATGCACCACCACCGCCCAGCTAAATAATCTTTTTTGTTTGTTTGTTTTTTGGTTTTTTTTTTTTTGAGACAGGTTTCTCTGTGGCTTTGGTGCCTGTCCTGGAACTAGCTCTTGTAGACTAGGCTGGCCTCGAACTCACAGAGTTCCACCTGCCTCTGCCTCCCGAATGCTGGGATTAAAGGCGTGTGCCACCACTGCCCGGCCACGTGTGTCTTATATACACATTTTACCCATAGTACTGTGACCATCCATGGTCAAGGTATAAGCATATTACTTCCAAATCTTTCCCTATGTTCCTTCAAATCATATTTATTATATTTAAGTTTGTGTGTTTATATGTGTATTGTGTGTGTGCCTCATGCCACGTTGTACATGTCTCCTTCTACCATTTGAGTCCTGAAGGCTGAACTCATGTCATCCGTCTTGACAGCAGGTGCCTTTACCCTCTGAGTCATCTCCCCAGCCTTTCTTGTGTTCTTTTATTATCTTTAAACTTTTAGACTGTCAAACAGGCAAAGAAATATTCTAGGGCATAAATGTCCTTGGAAATGTAACTATGTTTGGTTGGGAGTCCTACCATGCCCCTAAAGACAGAGCCCAGAATATTCAACAAAGTCATGACTGCTCCAGAAGAATTTCTTCACTTCCCGGTGTCCCGTATTGCCAAATACCCGTTGATCAGTGATATGAAAAACTGCTGTCATCGTGAATATTTTCATCTATTTATAAAGTTATTCCACCCCTTGTAAAGTTCCCATCTTGTGATTTTTGCCTCATATTCTGCTAGTTAGCATCTATTTTTCTTTCTTCTTTGTATTCCATGCCAGGAGCAAGCACATGATTTCCTCAAAAAGCCAGATGACAAATATTCTAGGGTTTACTGCCTCTGTTAAAACTGCTTGGCTCTCTTGTTGTAGGCCAAAATTATCTATGGTTAATACATAATTGGGATAGCTGTGCACCAGTAAGACTTTATTCATAAGCAGGTGTAGGAAAGGGGGCTCTCCAGCAACACTTTGCTCTCCTGCTTTAAATACTAAGTTTTTGTTTACATTTTTAAAATATTCCTAATACTGACACAGCTTTACATTTTCATTATGACACATATGCTCTTTAAATTTATGTAAATTTCTTGTAAGATTTGAATTTTTGTGTATCTCTACTGCAAAGTCATAAAAATATCCTGTATTTTACTCTGAGAGTTTTAAAATTTGTCTCTCACAGGTATATCTATATGAATTATCTTTTTTTAAAAAATGGTAATACATTGCATTAGGTCAAAATATTAACCTTGAAAGCCGGAGAGATGTCTTAGTGGCTAAGTGCACTCGCGGCTCTTGCAGAAGGCCAGGTTTAATTATTAGCACCCACATGACTGCTCACAACCTTCTGTAACTCTGGTTCCAGACGAATTCACTGTCCTCTTGTGGCCTCCGTGACCACTGCACTCATGTGGTACACATTCAGACATGCAGGTAAAACCATCCAACATATGAAACATTTCTCAATGTTAACCTCAAAACTCAAAACCCATTTTTCTTCCTCACTTCCACAAAGAACTTTGATTCCAGTAGAAAAGATTTTTTAAAAAGTAAGAAATGTCCTAGAAGGGAATAAAGGAGATGATCAGAAATTAAGATTAAATTTCAGCATGATTAGTACTAATAGTTTACTAACTAAGGTTCCAGAGATTGACCCCAACTCATCCTACATTGACTTAAACTGTGTTTTTTCTTACAGTTGATGGAAATTTCTACCATAATAGATTGATGGATGTCCTGAAGTCTCTTAAAGGTGAGTGGAAAGCAGTATTTGCCATTTGTAACATTTTCTAGTAACTGAATTGCCAAGTCTTCAATCCATCACGTGTCTTTATGTCTCGTATTAATCTGTGTTTGCTGTCTGTGCCTCGTGTGTCAGGCTGTCTGCATCCCAGCACCCTGTCCACTTGACTCTCTGGCAGATAGGTGCACCATTTTGTGCTGGAGCTTTCAAGTCATCGGTGTGGCAGAAAATAAAGTGGAAATCTGAACAATGACTAACACAGAAAATTATTAACAATTTAAAAATCTGTTCCAGAGCTAGAAAAAATCATGGCAATGTCAGAGAAACAAATGATCATTGCACTATCTAAAATCCCAAGAGGAATTTTATTGTTTCATTCTGTGATGTTAATATCTCTGAAACCATTGAAATATGATTGATTCTATTTCAAAAAGACTCAGAAAAGAAATTTTACTTTCACTGTGTTATGATTTTGTACATTCAAATTGACCTCTGTGGATCTTGAAAATCCTGAAGTAACCAGGAAGTCACTGTATTTGTCACATTTTGTCATCGATTTTTCTTCATGGTCTTTTTTTCCCCATAAGGAGGGAAGGCTGATGTCAACAAACTGGACTCACTGATGAAAAACATGGGGATGAAAGTTTCAGAAACAGAATATAAGGACATGACCAAGAGCTTACCAGTGGACGGTGAGTGTGTAAGGTCTAACAGCCCCAAAAGTACTGGAACTCAAGAGTTTTTGTTTAGCTTGGGTTGGTTTTTGTTGTGGTGGTGATGGTGGTAGTGTTTATTTTTTGTTGTTGCTGTTCGTTAATTTAATATTTTATGAATATTCTTTGGTATTTAATATGTGAATAAAATATATTTAGATCATATCCACTCCCCATTTCCCCTTCAGCTCCTCCCAGAGGCTTTTCTACCAACCTTGTCCCAATTTCATGCCTCCCTTTCTTTTTTCTTTTCTTTTCTTCTCTTTTCTGTTCTTTCCTTTCCTTTTCTTTTCTGTTCTGTTCTTTCCTTTTCTTTTTTGAAGGCACATTGACTACAGTTAGTGATGCCCATACGCACATGAGTATAGGACCATTGGCCAGAGCAACCTACCACAGGCCTCATTGCCAAAGAACACTGCCTCTTCTTCCTTCAGCAGCCATCACCCTCTAGCAGCTCCTCACGTAGGGTCTAGCGAGCTCCTCCCCTGTGCGTGTTGGGTTGATGAGGCAGGTCTTGTGCAGGGCTTAGTGGTTTTGACAGCTTCCAAGCTGTATTTAGCAACAAGGAGGTATTGAGAAAATCTAAAGAACAACAACAAAAAAACCCTCAGGTTTGCTATAAGAATAACTTGTAAATTATTCAGTAACTCCATACCAATAATACATTATATTTGGCATGCTCAAAATTGCAATATAGAAAGAAATGTTATCATGCCAGGGAAGAATACAAGTTGGGGTTTGGAGCTGGGTAAAGGCAACTGGTAGGATACAGCTGTCAGGTTATCTTTAATTACTCAGACTGCAGTGTAGACAAGGAATAGGAGGGATTGATAGAAGTGTCACCTTTTTCTTTTACCATCGCTTGTGACAAAGACCAGCAGCTATAATAAAGGATACAGATTAGATATACCTGCACCCAACACTGGAGCATATTCATGTGTGAAAAGCACCTATTAATAAAGCAGAAGATGGGAACAGACTGTAATACAGTGATCATAAGGGACTTTAACACTTCAAGTGTCACACTGGCCAGATTTAGACAGGAAAATCAATAAGGAAACATATGCTTTAGAACACATCATCTGGCATCACTAGAATCCACAGTCTCCTTAAGCAATGGGCAATTCTCTAGGAAGACCATATACAAAATCACAAAATAGATAAGAAGATTAAACATAGCTGGGCATAGATAGCATATGCCTGTAATTTCAACATTTAGGAGTCTGAGAGTTCATGACTTTCCACATGTATATAGTAAGTATCAAGGCCAGTTCAAGCCCTCCACTTCAAAACAGTTACGTTACAATGAAGCAAGGAAGGAAAGGGGGAGGGGAGGCGACAGAGAAGAAAGACTGCTGACTACTTCTAGAGGACATGTCCCCAACAGACAACCTAGAGTCAGGCTTCAGGGAACGCCAAAGAATTCTAGTCAAAATTTAGAAGGCTATACATAAAGAATATAGTCCAAATCAGTGGAGCACAGCCTAGAAACACAGTGGGAGGTCAACAAAGCTAAGAGTTGAGCTTTTGAAAACATAGAGTTGACAAGCCTTTAGATTGCCTAATAAAGAAAATAATAAGAAAGCTAAGATATACAAATCAGTAGTAAAATTGGAGACATTATAAGCAACACCATAGAAATAGAAACGCTCACAGGAGACCTGGAAGAGAGGGACAAAGCCCTAAGTGCACAGCCCACCTCTGTCAGCACTCGGGGTGCTGACAGAGAAACCACCTGAGAGGAATGAGTCCAACAGGGAAATTAGACACAGAAAGGTAGACGCTGTCGCTCTCTCTTCCTGCTGGGGCTTTAAGAAGTATAACTCAGAACCAAAGGGAAACTGGAGGCAGCCAGATTGGAGAAAGTTGGGGTAAGGAAAGAAGAGGATATATGTTTTAAGGGTTCACAGTTCTGATTTGGTGGGAGCATTATTGAGTTGTCCAATATGTTTTCTATAGTTAATAACAGTACATTTTTACAAGGACAACACCAGTAGATGTGTCAAAGTGGAGGGGGAAAGCCCACGAGGCCTCAACCCTACAAAAAGAACCACAGGCAGTTAAGGAATTCTGAGAATGAAAGAAATGGTCTTCCCCAGGGACGAGCATACCACTTGGCTACTCAATATCAAATGATTGGCCCTGAAAACACGCATGCAATAACATTGTACAGAATGAGGACATTATATATGTATATACATACATTCATGTAATAATAATTACTGGGAAAAGAGGCCATGAGTTTGAAGGAGAGCAGGGAGGGAGTATATGGGAGAGCATAAGGAGGAAAGAGGAGGGATAAATGTTTTAAGCATATTATAATCTCAGAAATTAAAAAAAATAAAGAAAAATAATATTGTATACTATTCACAATATACTGAAAGTGAATTATTTGTTTTTATCACTTTGAATGATAACAGATGATAGATTATGAATTTTTATATTTGTCATGTTTAAATGTTTTTACCTCTAATTCAGCTTATGAAGTATTTAAAGTATGTTAAAATGCTAACTTACATACTGTTTAATTTAATAGCATGAGTCATGTTTTCTGAGTCTTATGATCATGTCCATATGTGAATGCTTATTTTCTTCCAGATGGACAAATTGAAATGAAGAAGTTGGTCGATGCAATGAAAGCTTTTACAGGTGGGTATGTTTAACATAATACTGAAACTCTCATCCTGTGCCCTTTTAAGGGGCATTTTGTCACATTTAAGTTCTGCATTTTTACTCATTGCTAAAGAATAATTTTCTTTGCGGGCTGGGGAGATGACTCAGTGGATAAAGAGTTTGGCACATGAGCATGGGGAACTGCATTCAAATCCCTAACATCAGTGTAGAAGTCAGGCATGTAGTGCTCATAAGTACCTGAAGTGCTGCGGGCAGTCAGCTAGACTCTGGGGGCTTGTTACATTAAAGGGCCAGTTTAGCCACCAGTGTCTTCCAGATTCAGTGACAGAAGAATGAAGAGGGGAACAATAGAGGAAGACACTCAGAATCAACCTCCAGCCTACACACACACACAACATACTCATGCATGTGCACACACACACATACACTCACACTTGCACGCACGTGCACATATACACTCACACACACACGTAACATGCATGCACACGCACACACACACAGGCAAACGCACCATCCACATACACATTTAAAACAATAAATTGTTATAAAATTATCTGCTACTGCTTCTGATACCCCATTAGCAGGTATTAGTTTAGCGCTGAAACGCTATTTGTTTTCTGTTGACATCAGTTTCCTTTTCTCCGGAGATACCCTATATGGGGGATTTTATTTACTGTGATATAAATATGCACATGTATTATTGTGGTAAAATATACATATATAACCTAGAAAACCATACATAGCAAATGTGGAGACATGTACTGGGCATGGTGACATACATCTTTAATCCCAACATGTACTGGGCGTGGTGATATACATCTTTAATCCCACTCTCAGGAAACATAGACAGGAGAATCTTTGTGAGTTCAAGGCCATATTGGTCTACATAGTGAGTTCTAGGAGAACCAACATTACATAGTAGACCCTGTCTCATCAACAAACAATTTTGGAGACCCAAAATGTTTCTGCTACTGTGAGGAACATTAATTTTATGGATTTATTTTAGTTTTTTTGAGACAGGGTTTCTCCGTGTAGCCATGACTGTTGACAGAGGTTTCTGTCCCACCCAGTCCTGCACCCATTTAGTCCCAACGAAACACACAGAGGTCTACATCAATTATAAACTGGTTGGCCTATTAGCTCAGGATTTTTATTAACTCTTACATTTTACATTAACCCATTAATTTTTGTCTGTGTTAGCCGCATGGCTTGGTACCTTTTATTAGTGAGGCATTTTTATCTTGCTTTTTCTGTGTTTGGATGATGACTGCAGGCTGAGTCTTTTTTCTTTTTAGAATTCTTTTTGTTTTTGTTGCCCTGTCTCTACTTTTTCCCTGGTCGCCCTGCCTATATTTCCTGTCTGGCTACTGGCCAATCAGTGTTTTACTAAAACAATACAAGTGATAAGGTACAAGACCATTGTCCCATAGCACATGGTTGTCCTGGAACTGGTGCTGTGGACCAGGCTGGCCTTGAACTCAGAGATCCACCTGTCACTGTAACCTAAGTGCTGGGACTAAAGGCGTGATCCACACTACCCAGCTTGGAACATTAAGTCTTGTACTTTGAATCAAAAGAATTATACTTGTAGAAATGTCTGGTTATTTTTGGTTAGGCATCTAATTTTCTGAGCTATATATACATTTATCCCTGCCACTTGGTCAAGTCTCCAAAATTAAAAAGTCTCTTTTTCAAACTAATGATGGGGACAATATTTAAATGACTGTCCCATTGGTTTTATGTAGGCAAGTGTTATTCAAACATTAGACTTTAATTTGTACATCATGCCTTACGGTTAAATATCTGGCTTTCCTAATGTCAACACTGCTGTCTTTTCAAAGGTAACAAGATTGCTCTCAGTGATCTACAAGACGTTCTGGGAAGCATGGGTATTGAACTGACAGAAAAGATGCTATCCGAGCTGCAGGAAAGCCTGCCTGTGGACGGTAAGCCACAAAGACCCTACGGGGGCTTCACTGAGGCGTTGCAGGGGACGTGGAGGAAACTCTGATTCCCTGTGAAAACCGCTGGAGTATAAACTCAGCCATAAGTCCTACGTGCTACTAAGGACTGTGCAGAAGGCTTTAGGTTGTATAAACTAGAAAATACAGAGGAAAATAGTGAGAAACTAGGAAGGAAAAGAAAAGGAGAAAAAAGCATGAGTTTTGGTATTACAGAAGTTTATCAAATGTGCCTGTGTTCCACACACCACAGAACAACTGAAAATGGCATCCAGTGCCAGGCTTTGGAGAGTTATTAGAAAGCAGAAGTTTCCTGTTCTCAAATTCATTTATATTTGAGGGCAATGTGATGCAAATATCTAAGGACATATAATTTTAAATTCTATGTAATCATAGTGTAAGTCTTTAATATTTCTGCTGTGAAATAAAACATTAATATCCATGACAAATAGATGCATGCTAAAATTTTGTGATTATATATTATAAAAATATATAATAAATATTATTTTATTGTAGATGCTGAAATGGTTTTTCAGAATAGATTATTGGATGAAGTGAAGTCTCTCAAAGGTAAGTTAGAGAATTAGCAAGAAAATGGAATTTTCTCAAAAATCTTATGGTGTAGATAGTACCTCATTTTATAGGAAACCCTGTTTCTTATTTATAGGCCATTTCCTATTTATGTTTAATACATTTTTAAGAATATATGTAGTTTACCAAATTGTGTCCTAGATATATCTTTGCTTAAACTAAAATAAATTGGAATTTCCCAAATTTTACTTCAAAAGAATTGCTTCTGGTATTTCTGGGTTTTTGTTTGCTTGTTTTTGTTAATTAAGCAAGCAAGAGTGGTAATAATGAACTCAAGGCTGATAAAGAGGCCTGAGTAACTCTGGTGAGGCTTTTCCAGTGGGTTTGACTCAACAGCAAACCCTAGGGGCAGCTTCTGATTTTAATGTCTTAACTCCACTGACCTTATCTGTTTTCTCAAGCACAAAATCAGACTGGTGTTTTAGTTTTCATATTGTGAATCATAACAATAATATAAATATATTAATCATTAAGTTTTTTCATTTTGCCGGGGGGTGGTGGTGCATGCCTTTAATCCCAGCACTTGGGAGGCAGAGGCAGGTGGATCTCTGTGAGTTCGAGGCCAGCCTGGTCTACAAGAGCTAGTTCCAGGACAGAAACCAAAAGATACAGAGAAACCTTGTCTCGAAAATCCAAAAAAACAAAGTTTTTTCATTTTAATATTAGCATATGTTCATTAAATCAAGCAATGGTATGTGATTGTTGAAACATTTTTTAAAAAATTTAAATTGTTCACTTTTGTACATTTCTAATTTAATGTTTTTCCAAGGAGGGAAAGTTGATGCCAATAACAATGACACCATCCTGGACAATATGGGGATTAAGCTCACAGAGGTGGAGCTTAAAGAGCTACAGGAAACCCTGCCAGTTGACGGTGAGTGTTATAGAACTGTTGTGTGTCTCTACTAAGCTATACAAGGATTTCTAAAGTTTTTTTTCTGTCAAAAAGACATTGGAGGAACATAAAAAGGCATTCTATTATTTCATTAAAACTCAAAGTCATCAGTCCCATTTCAAAGTAGATAAGGTACACCTGAGAGTAAAGCTAGGTTTGCTATCTAACCTCCAAAAAAGGGGGGGATGGGGGGATGCTAAGGAACAACAGCTATTCAGAGAGTAAAACACAAGACTCAAAGGCAATCATGACCTCAATAAAGAACAGTCCTCAGCCAGTCCCTTTGGTGTTTTATCCCATCACGTGTGAGCTCTATGGTCTGCATCTCCATTCCAGTCTATGCCGAGCCTCTGACTTGTACCGTAGTATGCCAGCCAGACCTTGCCTCTTGAATGAGCCTTTAGAAACTCAGTCTCAGCGTTTCCACGTGGAAATTCATCTTCTTGCCTCTCAAGCTAACTGTCTTCTGAGTTGGTAACCACTTGCCTCTTATTCATCCAGACTTAACTACACTGTCATCGTCTTTGCCATTCTTTCCCTTAAAGGCACATGTATATTTCCTTAGTTTCCCTGAGTTCTGCTCCTGTACTAATACTGACCGTGCTGCAAGACTGTCACCTCCAGTTGATGCTTTCATAACAGCAATAGAACTGTTTTCTCCATATGGTCTTTTAAAATGCTTTTCTGTTTTTTCTCCATTTATTATTTTTTTAACTTTATTTTATGTGTATGGGTTGATTTGCCTGCATGTATGTTTGTGCATTATATATGTGCCTGGTGCTCACAGAGGCCAGAAGAGGGCGTTAGATCTCTTAGAGCTAGAATTATAGACAGTTGTGAGCTATTATATGGGTGCTGAGAGTTAGTTCTCTGGAAGAACAGTCTGTACTCCTAATACTGAACCATCACTCCAGCCTCATTTCTGAAGATTTAAGTTTTAAATTATGTGTGTCTGTGAGTGTGTAACTACACACGTGTGAGTGTAGTGGCTGCAGAGTCCAGAAGAAAGCATCAGATACCCTGGAACTGGAATGGCAGGAGGTGTGAGCCACCCACCTGAATGTGGGCTCTCTGCCACAGCTGTATGTAATCTTAGCCACTGCGCTGCCTCTCCATCACGGCTGCTGCTTTCCCTCCCTCCACCTCGCCTCCTGCTCCCTCTGCCTGGCCTCCTGCTCCCTCTGCGATACATTGTCCACTGTGCTACTGGAATGATTGAGCTGAAATTCAGACCTAATTCAGATAGTTAGCACATTGTTTTTCAGGGATGTTAAGACCTATCAGAGAACATGCCTTTACATGACCATCTAGAGTTTTCAGGATCATGCTTTGCTTGCCCTTTAGACATAAGAATCATATCCTTTCACAGTCTTAATTACACATATATGCAAGAATTTTTGAACTCTTGTCTTTAATTTTGCTTATGGATTTTTTTAAAAATTTCACCCAAAGTTTTTCTGTACCATTGGGGCATCCATCTTCAGCCTACAGGCCTATAGTATCCAGCAGACTTTTCCATGAAGCAGGAACATTCAGACAGTTCAGTCACTTTCTTCTGTATCCTGAAGAATGTCTCACAGACTCTTTGATAAAGCAGGAACCCCAAAGGATCATCTCACCTTTAGGCAAGTTCAGCAGTCATTTCTCTGCAGGTCATGCATGTCCAGTGAAGCAGTCCAGGCAAGAGCAGTTTCTTGCCCAAATGACTAAGGAGCCTCTTCGATGAGCTACATAATCACAATACCTTAATCAAGATCAGAAATACATATACATATAACAAAATTGACCTTAAATTTGTATCAATAAAGCAAGAGCCATACCAATGCAAATTATTATTCTCTGTATCATATCCCCCTTTAAATGTAAAAGAACATTTATAAACAATATTTGGGAATATGGTGTCTCTAAAATCAATACCAAGTAGATTCATTTTTTTGTCACAAAGCTTGATGTTAGCAAGATATGTTCTTGCATATGAAAGCATGAAGGTGCAGCTTTAATACCTCATTAAACAAGCACTTTTTAAAAATTCTTCATTTATAAACCTGGTTTTTAAGACAAGACAGGAATTATATAAAATTCTTATCCCAATTTAAAAGTATCTTTTGAGACCTGTTGTCTCTTTGGCTGGCTCATATCACATAGTTGTCCTCAGTCAAGTTGATGGTGAAGCCGTGACACCTGTCCTTTTCAACCCTAGTCAAAATGACGACCACCCATACGGTTGGCCTTAGTTAAGATGGTGGCAAGCCACGTGTTTCTCTGAATGGATCTAACCCCAAGTTACAAATTTCAAGTTAACTTTTTGTTACAGATGTTACAGACTTTTATCCATATTCAATAAGTTATTAATCTATAATCAAGACATAGAGAACATAGTACATTCACACATTCAAGTCCAGTCAGAAACAAACATGCAGTGGCCACATGTATTTACATATTGAGTGGAGCCTGAGGCAGTTCTGCACAGCCCTGTGTTTGCAACAAACCGTATAGGCACAGATCCATTTATACATATAAAATAACAAAACTTTTCCTACCTCTCCTAGTGTTTCAATTTCAGGGAAGGAGTACCTTGTGAGCTTCTGAATTCAATTTTCCTGGGCAAGAGGTGGGGCTACATCAATGGAGCTTAGTTGTGGGACCTGAAACTCTACATTGTTCAACCCAAGTTGTAATACACAAAGACCAGACACATAAGACAAGGCTTAGACAACACGAAAACAAAGAGACAACAACAGGAAACATGGGACAACGACATTTAACAACTGGAGTTCTCTGTTCTAGAGCTCTATTTAGTTTTTTTCTGTACAACCCAGATGCTAGGTATCCATCAGGCTGAGTCACCCCAGATTTCCCAGGCCCCCAAATCCATGCTGGACCCATCCTCCAGTACTAGCCCCACCCTGCCCCAAACCCACCTATCCTCCCTCTTCCTTCCTTCCTTCCTTTCTTCTTTTCTTTCTTTCTTTCCCTTTTTCTCAAATTCCCACAGCACAACATGCCTGAATCTTTTATGAGCCTCGGTTCCCTGGAGCTCCTTTTCTTCTTTGGTTCTTCAGATTATCATAGTTTCTGTTTAGCTGTCTTCACTGTCTGTTTGCTATCTGTTTAATTAGTTCTATTTTCTGCTAAAGATTTCTTTCTCAGTTCATTTCAGTTGGGTTTACTCTTCCTTCCAGGAGCAGAAACTCAATAACTGACTCAAAGCCTTTGCCAATTCTTTTGTGGTGTATGTTTGAAATAGCCCAGGAGGGTATTATATTTATGGTCTTCCTGTAACTGGATGGCAGAAATAAAGACATTCTAAAGAGACACCCATGACTCTCAATCTGACTATCAATCTATTGAAACAATGGATCCCAAATAAATGGGAATTTCTCTCCCAGGAATCTCATGCTGGGAGAAGGAAAAGGCACCAGCCAGAGGGAAATTTGTCTCCCTGAGAGAGATCTTACATGGTTCTAACAACTTGTCTGATCACCTTATAGGATGAGACTGCAGCCCAGACAAGGATAGATTCGTGATTCCCAGGGTCACACGTTTACTGGGACTACTCACATGTGCACATCATTAGCCTTCTACCTTAATCTCTCTTCAGAGAAGGACTTACGGCCTTGGATCTCTTTGTCCCTCTTCCCAGCGTGACCACATTGAATACATCCTCTTTTCTGCTCCCCTCTATTAATTCAGTTCTTTTAATAAGCTTGTTGAGGATAGGTGGCTATCCCTGAGTTGGGACAGAGACTGTGACCCCCAAGTTCAATAATACACCTGCCTTGGCCTCCCAACTTCTCAAGTGAGAAGAATATGTCACTCCATCTGGTTCTTTGATAATTCTGACATATCAAGGTTGGCATGATCTACTCGGCAGCAGAATAATCCTCTATATTCACCACCTGTCACCTTGCCCATCTTGTTCAGTGTTGCTCTATAAGACAATAGAAGTCTAGGTCTGTTGGTTTACCTTTTTCTGTATAAATTAAGTGAATCTCTTTGGTACCGTTAATTTCTTGTGAACCACTCTGTGGAAGTGCAGCAAAGCCAGTAGCTCTCAGTGATCCTTGTGACTCCTAGAAACACCACACAGGTTCTTAGAGACTGCCTGACTGACAAACTAATGTTTAATGATTAAATACATAAAAGTAATGAAAATAACACTGAAATTTTGCCTATGTCAAGGTGAGTACAGTTGCTTCAAAGATAGAGCAGTCATGTTTGATTAGTCATTTAAGATTGCCATATTAACTGAAAATTTTTCTAAGCATTAATACTGGGAATATTTGAATAGACAAGGTTTTGTGGGGAGGTCCCCTGTAGGTATCATGGCCAGCAGTGAAACAATCCTCAAAGAAATGAGAATGAAAGCTTGATTCAGCCCGGTTCAGCCAGGCTGTGATGCCAGGTAGCTTATTACCAGCATATTTAAATACGGTACAATTTGGGGGAAATTTTTCCTGGTGTAATACAATCCCGAGTGCTTAGGGAGGCATAATTACATCGAAACTACATGCTATTTCTTCCAAGAAGATGGGTTCTAGAGATAGGCCCCCTGGATTTGTTTAAAGGTCTAGAGAAAGATCTGGCATGGTCTCAGTCACACAGATAGCACAGAGATTTTTTGGGATATTAGCCACCTCTGGTACTGGTTGTGGGAGCCTGGGGAAGCCCCTGGCTATACAGATAATGTAAGGGTTATTTAGACTACTAGCTACCTCCGGCCCTGGTTATGGGAACTTGATACGGCCTGGCCCTTCAGATAATGCAGACCACCAGGCTGTTAATCACCTCCAGTTCCCAGTCTTCCAGCTAGAAAAAAAGGTTATATATCCTTTTCTTTGAAAGGACAATCCTGCATGCTTTCTATTCCTGGTTTCCCTGGAATCTGTAAGTGCAAAGACCTTCACACTTCTGACACAAAGGTGTTATCATTTTCTCTAATTATACAATGGCATATAGACTTTGTGGCTATACCACAATTGAACAGGATCACAGGATATGGCCACTATCAATAATGGTTTCTCTACAGCCTGTAAAGTCAGGTAAATCTTAACAACCCACAACCCCATTATCTAGGACTTAGAGCTTTTCAGGCCATGTGGCCTCTGTCATAAGTTCCCGGCCCTGATATTACAGCACAAAAGCTGGCATAGATAATGATCAAGCAGATGACCATGCCTGTGTCCCAGTACATATGGACACCACAACTTTAGCAATTTCTATGAGACACAAATGCTTTCTTTCGGGGTTTCCAACTAGTTAAAAATAAAAAGGCAACTCTGAGATTATTAGCGAGAAAACTAAAAGGTTCTGGACTGGATGTGGCCCCTGGACCATAGTTTGTCAAGTTCTGAACTGGGGTAAAGAGCACGAATTTCTGTTAGAGAATCACTCATAACTAAGACTTGTGTATTGAAGTGTGATGTAGGGCACAATTGCAGAACGCAGACTTTATAGCACAGGGGATTTATGTCCTGTTTTTCATCTGTTCATTTTAGGAATATTTTAATTGTGTGAATTAATGGAATATAGCATAATAATACTATATTTTTAATATATAAATGTCCTTATTATTACTTTGTGTTTAGATCCATCTATTTCTTCTCCTCTAGAAATTAATAAAATATATTCTAGGTTTTTGTGAGTCATAGTCCTCTTGCTCTTCCTTACTTCTGTCTGAATGAGGACACCTACTGTCTAATCTCCAACTGTTCCTTCACTCTCTACCCATCAGGTCTTCTAGAAGTCACTCTTCTTAGACTCCTATTGGCTTTTCTAAAAAAACAAAAAAAAAATAAAAACACGCATTTGAGGATGAGGGTAAAGGAGTGGGCTGTGGAACGTTTCTTTCTGCTTCTGATTAATTTCATTTAGCATAATGTCTTTCAGATCCATCCATTTGGTTGACCTGATGAAATACGATTTTTTATGATTAAATAACACTCTGTTATGCTGAATCATCCTATTTTTTTTAACCTTTACAGCTCATGGGCAGGTTGAACTTACTGAGATCATGGATAAAGTGAAAACCCTCACAGGTAATAAATTAATATAAATCAAATTATAAATTATATTTAGTTTGTCTTACCACTTTATCTTTTGTATGTTAAATTTTTATCTGATTTATCTAATGTCCTAGAAATATGTTTTTTTATTGTCTTTGGTTTTGTAATAAAATTTTAGTTTTACGTTTTGATAGAAAGTTATTTGATATTTATATAGGATATAAAAATATTCCAATATGGAGGAAAAAGCAAATTCTAGGTTAAATCATTGAATGATAGAGTAAAGCTCTGATACAGATGTATGTAGGTGATTTTATTATTTAAAAATGTTCAAAAACCTGGTTTGACTTACTTGGATAATAAAGTTCCAATTCATTAGGAAATTATATGCATAAGCCTCTTTTTCCTATGCCTTGGTTGTCTACACCACGTTTTAGCTGTGTTGTCTTACTTTTATTAATATGAAGTGAAGCACTTCACTAGCATTGAGCAATAATATTTATTCACAAATATTGTGTGTGTAAGAAAGAGTGTGTGTGAGAGAGAGTGTGTGTAAGAGAGAGTGTGTGTGAGAGTGTGTGAGAGAGAGAGTATGTGTGTGGGAGAGAGAGTGTGTGAGAGAGTTGTGGGAGAGATAGTGTGTGAGAGACAGAGTGTGTGGGAGAGAGAATGTGTGTGAGAGAGTGTGTGAGACAGTGTGTGTGGGAGAGAGAGAAAGTGTGTGAGAGAGAGTGTGTGTGAGTGTGTGTGAGAGAGAAAGTGTGTGTGAGAAAGAGAGTGTGAGAGAGTGTGTGAGAGAGAAAGAGTGTGTGAGAGTGTGTATGAGAGAGTATGTGTGTGAGAGACAGATTGTGTGTGAGAGAAAGTGTGTGTGAGAGAGAGTGTGTGTGTGAGACAGAGTGTGTGTGAGAGAGAATGTGTGAGAGAGTGTGTGTGAGAGACACTGTGTGTGAGAGACACTGTGTGTGAGAGAGTTTGTGTGAGAGAGAGTGTGTGAGAGAGTGTTTGTGTGTGAGTGTGTGTGAGAGAGAGTGTGTTGTGAGAATGTGTGTGTGAGAGAGAGAGGGGGTGTGTGTGAGAGAGAGAGAGGGTGTGTGTGAGAGAGTGTATGTGTGGGAGAGAGTGTGGGAGAGTATTGTGTGAGTGTGTGGGAGAGAGTGTGTGTGAGAGAGTGTGTGAGTGTGTATGAGAGAGATTATGTGTGTGAGAGAAAGTGTGTGAGAGTGTGTGTGAGACAGTGTGTGTGTGAGACTGTGTGTGAGAGTGTGTGTGAGAGAGAGAGTGTGTGAGAGAGAGAGAAAGAGTTGTGAGAGAGAGTGTGTGTGAGAGAAAGTGTGTGTGAGAGAGGGTGTGTGTGAGAGAGAGAGGGTGTGAGAGAGAAAGTGTGTGTGTGAGAGAGTGTGTGTGTGTGTGTTACACCCTGTCCTTACTCCTTATCAAGCAGTAAAATTAATATGGAATAGGGTGAGATGAGATAGGTTTATGTGTGTTTTAGAGTAGGATGTATTTAAATTATTTTATGTTTTGAAGGAGGAGAGATTGATGTCAACGATGTGAGAAATACTCTGAAAAACATGGGGATCGACCTCGAGGAAAAGGAAATGTCGAAGCTGCTAAAACATCTTCCAGTCAACGGTGAGAATTTCAGATGTTGGCGTTAGTTCTGTCAAATAACTTAGTGCCAACAGAGAGTTCAGGGCATCCATGGATTCATAGTAAGACCCTATCTGAGAAAAGGAAGGAAGGAAGGAAGGAAGGAAGGAAGGAGGAAGAAAGGAGGGAAGGAAGGGAGAGAGAACTTAGTATTATATGTTTGTGTGTATGTGTGTGTGAGAGAGGGGATGGGGGACTGTCCAGCTTGTTCTTTAGGCTTATGTAGTGGCCAGTGAGCCTCACACATTCTCCTTTCTCCTCCTCAGTGCTTTTTTCTTTCATGGGTTCTGTGTTCAGATTCACTCAGTAAACACTTTACCAACTGAACCATCTCTGTAGTCCCTGGTGGTGGCAAGCTTTAAAATTACCTTTATTTGATAGTGGAAGAAAGAACATACATCTCGAGACCCTTTGCCCAGAATTGTGCTGCCACCATGAGTGAAAAGACTAAAATTAGGTTGTGATTGAGACACAGACTGGGACAAGCATAGTAGAGATATAGACTATTGACGAGGCTGTAAAGAAGAAAGCAGTCAAGTTAGCCAGAGTGAACTGCTCTGTTGCCCATGAGGAGAAAGATGTACTGAAAGCTGCCTCTTCACCTTGATCTTACCACTTTCCATTGACTTCGTATGTGTACATAACCATACAAGTCTTTTTCAAATTATAGCTTTTATATCTTACCTCAGTGAGTTTTCCTGTATGTCTGTGCATTTCTCACATGGGCATTTCTTACAGAAGACGGCAAGGTATATCAAAATCGGCTGATGGACAGTCTGAAGTCTCTTAAAGGTGAGAGAGAGCCCTGATGACATGCAGGTAGAGCTGAAATCTCGGTTTCTTTATCACTGCAGTGTGGGTGCTGTGATTGCTGCACTCAGACTTCCCTTCTGGGTTACTTGCCGTTTGCTCTCTTAGCTTCTGTTGTACTTAGAAAGAAACCCCATGCCCTGGGAAGTGAGGTACTGAGGGAAAAGAAACCAAGCTGACCGACCTCACTTGAAATGTTGAAAAGGAAAGAATAAAAACTGATTTATGAGGGGCATCTGGCCAGTAGTAGAAACAATCTGAAGCTTCGGAAAACAAACAACACATTGTACATGCTGGCGAAAATGAAGCAAAACAGCAAGGCTTGTCCCACCTCTGCTGAACTGATGGTGCAATTGATCTGTCGAACCCTTTCCAGCTGTGCGCTGGGAGACTGGCGCTTGAGGCCGGGTTCATGTGGAAAGGTTTCTTTCATGAAGTCCATTGTGGATTCCCTTTGTTATTGTTACTATTATTGAGCTATGGTTTTTTTTCTGTCTGCTGAAAATGATAACAATGCATAAAATTTGATAATTTTGAAACTTTTGGTTCCTTAATTTTTGTTCATCTGCTTGTGTCTTTCACAAGGAGGGACTGTTAGTGCCAGTAAACTGGATTCTCTTCTGGAGAGCATGGGCATGAAATTCGAAGAAAAGGAACTTGATGACCTGATTCAGAATCTGCAGTGGAATGGTAAGCCTTTAACCTCACTGGGATGTTGTATAAATATAACCAGCCTCACACTTATCAGCTCACCCTTCTTATATGGCATGGTGGCAATGCTCTCCCTGTGTAGTTAAACAGGGAGAAATCTGTAAGATTACTCTCTCTCTCTCTCTCTCTCTCTCTCTCTCTCTCTCTCTCTCTCTCTGTGTGTGTGTGTGTGTGTGTGTGTGTGTGTGTGTGTGTGTGTGTGTGTGTGTGTGATGCCCGTGCACCACGTGTGGGCTATGCCCACCCTGAAAACTATATAGAGAACTGATAAAAAGGAAACAGTAGGAACAGAGAACAGTTAGAAGACACTACAATATCCAGAAGAGTGATGAACTTAGACAGAGAAACAGTGTTAGAGCTTGTAATTGTAGCAGAAAAACCACAATTCTGAAGACAGAACCTATGATAATAATTCAAGGACTGAATATCAGCCTGGTTCTCTACATAGCATC
Source organism: Ondatra zibethicus (assembly GCA_004026605.1). NCBI lineage: Eukaryota > Metazoa > Chordata > Mammalia > Rodentia > Cricetidae > Ondatra > Ondatra zibethicus. Next base: position 147,185 of record PVIU01002598.1, on the reverse strand, counting down.
TGGAGTTATCCTGTTAATATACAGATCACATCACTAAACTCCTGGGCTCAAAACACCCTTCCAGGTTTTCTAGTTTCTCTCAAGGTTAAAGTCAGAGTCCTTACAATGACTTAGGAGTTTTACATGATGTATTTAGTCTCCTTCCGCTAGTTTCCCATTCTAGAAACTCTCATCCTCAGACACACCAGCCAGTCATGCTGCCTTCTCAAGCTTTTCACTGACTGAAACACCCACCTCTCAGACATCTACCTGGTCCATTCCCTCCTCTTTGTCTTTTCAATGTCACCTCCTTTATGTCCCTTTAAACTTCAGCAACGACATTTGGCAACATTTGCTGTGCCATGTCTCAGATTTACTGTCATTTTCCACCACCTTGTAGTAATGAGGAGTGAGCGGGCTGCTTGTCCCAGCCACCCTTGGCTGTGTCCCGCCGCCTGACTCCTGGTCACACGGCTAGCTTAACCCCCAAAATAATTACACAGAAACTGTATTCATTTAATTACTGCCTGGCCCATTAGTTCTAACCTCTTATTGGCTAACTCTTATATATTCATTTAACCCATTTCTAATAATCTGTGTTTACCACGAGGTCGTGGCTTACCGGGAAAGATTCAGCATGTCTGACTCTGGTGACTCCATAGCGGCTCTCTCTGCAGGTTCTTTGTGTCCAGTTTATGAAACAGTCCAGGCAAGAGCAGTTTCTTGCCTAAATGGCTAACAAACTCCATAAGGAGCCTCTTCGATGCCCATCTTCCTCTTGAAGTAGATTGGTACTGCCAGGAGCAGACATGTCTCATTGTCATGAAAAGTCCTAAGTTATTAAAACATTAAATGCCATATTCTGTAGTCTTTGAAAGATATGAAGAATGCCTATCTGAAATATATCTATGCACATCTGGAAAATCTAACTAACATGACTACAAACTTGACTATTATAGATGATTATCCATTAACAACCTATATTTCCTAATTAAACATTACATTTTTAAATGAACTACACAATCACAATACCTTAATCAAGATCAGAAATACATATACATATAACAAAATTGACCTTAAATTTATATCAACAAACCAAAATCCATACCAATACAAATTATCCATATCTATATCACCACCTAATACCCCCATGATCTTCCTTTCCATGTGTTACTGTGTATCTGTTGTTTAAGGAACAATGCCAATTACAAAGGAAGTACTCAATAATTGTTGCCTTTAATTGAATTTAGTAAGCCTCTACAGTATGCATAGTTGATTGCTATGTAATATAATTAAGCATAATATTCTAAAATATTCTATAATATCAACATTTACTATCAAATATCAAATCAAATTAAAATGAAATGGTAAAAATTATTTGTAGATTGGACAGTCTCCCTAATCCAGTAGAACCACCAGCATGTGATAGGAACCAGTTTTTGGGTTTTGCTTCATTCATATATTAAAGAGAAAGGTATACTATACAGTTTCCAAGCAAGAAAGTTAATTCCAAAGAAAGACTTGAAATTCAAATTTTTATACCCAGAGTAACTTAAAAGATAGAGAATGCAGAGTAACACGATTGTTACAAGAATTTTAACATGTAGGGCCACGTGTTTCTTTCAACCTTGAAAATCTTTCTTTGTCTTTTTTTCTTTTCTTTTAAAATGATATTTTTTTATTTACATACCAATCCCAATTCCCTCTCCTGTCCCTCCTCCTGCTCCCATCACTTTTCCTCCACCCCACCCCCCATCCATTCCTCAGAGAAGGTGAAGCCTCTCAGGAGAGTCTATAAAGTCTGTCACAGCACTTTGAGACAGGACCAAGGCTCTTCTCCATGTATCTAGGCTGAGCCAGGTATCCCTCCATAGAGAATGGGCTCCAAAAAGCCAATTCATGCATTAGGGGTAAATACTGGTTCCATGGCCAGTGGCCCCACAAACTGCCTATGCCACACAGCTGTCACCCACATTTAGAGGCACTAGTTCGGTCAGATGGAGGTTCTCCAGCTGTCCATCCAGAGTCAGTGAGCTCCCACTAGCTCAGGTCAACTGTTCCTGTGGGTTTTCCCATCAAGGTCTTGACCCCTTTGCCCACGTTATCGTCCCTCTTTACGACTGTGACAATTCTAGAGCAAGTCTTAGAATGAGCGTTCCTTTGGTATCTTATATCAAGCTTTTGATCTATGTTGATGACTTGACTTTCTATTATTTTGTAGTTGATGGGAATGTCAATCTCGGAAAGGTAATGGATAAAGTAAAAACCATTTCTGGTGAGTAATCACGTGGCATGAACTTGCCATCCTTGAGCTTTACAGTGTGTCTTACACTTCCTAGCTGCCCAGTCACTGACTTTGAAGATGTGTGGGGTTTTATTGTTACTGAGATTGTATGCACTACAGCTGAGTATTATATAATTCAGTTTTTAAAGTGGATCAATGGGTTGTATATTCCCATATCACGTTGTTTTACTCCGTAGTTTGTTTTCTAAAAATACCAGTTGCTGTAAAGCATTGTTTATTCAAAATTCAGATGGACATAGTAAATATATAAAATCATTGCCCTTGTTACTGCAACCACTTAATCACATAAAGCAGATCAAAAATCACCTGGTCAGAATGTGAATGTTTAAATCACTCATCTGCATTGTTCTGATCACTAGCCAGTTATATAGCCAGAATGAAGTATGTCTTGACTAGGCTAAGAGAACTTCTTCAATAAGTTAGATAATCTTAACGATTCCTCCATGAAAATTCATTCTCTCTTCCTCCTCTTCTTTCTCCTTCTTCCTTCTCCTCTTCTTCTTTCTCTTCCTCCTCTTCCCCTTTCTTCTCCTACTTCCTCTTCTCTATTTTCTTCTCTCTCTCTCCTTTTCCCTTTCCAGGAAGAGTTAATTTCATTCTTCCCTTGCTTAGTCTCAAATTATGACTCTTTGGCCAGGCATAAGGATTACAGATTATTAAGTGGATCTTTAAATTCCCAAGTAATCATATTCTCATTTTTTAAAGGAAACAAGGTTGATGGAAGCAGTCTTCAAAATGATCTCAGAAGCCTGGGGATTGAGCTAACAGATGCAGAAAGCTCAGAGCTCAAGAAAACCCTGTCTACTGATGGTAAGTCAGTTAGCTCTTCAACCTTATGAAAGCACTAATTTTATGGTTATTTATGAGCACTTGTAAGAACTTTCTAGGCCATTCCCACTAGTAATTCTAGAACTCTATTGACTAATTAATTAGATTCTAGGTTATCCCAAAGCCATTTAGCTATTAATTAAATTTTACCTCTTAGATCATTAAAACCTTCAATCATAAGAAATTGCTATAACTTAGCATTTACCACAAATTGTGAAGCTTAGTTATGGCCAGAGAAAGACAAATGAGGAGAGTGAAGAGTTAGAATAAGGGCAAGGAAGGATAAGTCAGGTGGAAATAAAAGGGTAGCAATGATAGAGAGTCCCAAGTCTGAGTCCATAGGTTCAAATCCTGGCTCCACTACCTGTCACTGTGTTGTCTTGGAACTGTGTTGTCTTGGACTCTACATCCTGAGTCCCACATCTTCAAAATGGGAGTGAGAACTGGACGAAATAAAGTACCTTGAAAAGTGATTGGTGCATGGTTAAACAGGGATAAACGTGATGAACTGTGATGGGATGCTGGGATGATGACCATGGTAATGGTAGTAGAGGCAGCAATGGTGATCATGCTTGAGAGCTGTCCTAATACACAGTGACTTAGGTGACAAAGAGATTTGTCACTTTGTCAAGGTTTGCCATTTCAACTTGCATTTTAGAGTAAACGTGAAAAGCAGATTCTAGAACATGTCATCTGCATGACTGACGTTCTGACATGATTCTAGAGTCATAGAACATGTCACCTGCATGACTGTCACTCTGACATGATTCTAGAGTCATAGGACCTGTCATCCTCATGAATGTCATTCTGACATGATTCTAGAGTCATAGAACATGTTATCCACATGACTGTTGTTCTGACATGATTCTAGAGTCATAGAACATGTTATCCACATGACTGTCATTCTGACATGATTCTAAAGTCATAGAACATGTTATCCGCCTGACTAGTTCTGACATGATTTTAGAGTCATAGAACATGTTATCCACATGACTGTTGTTCTGACATGATTCTAGAGTCATAGAACATGTTATCCGCCTGACTGTTGTTCTGACATGATTCTAGAGTCATAGAACATGTTATCCACATGACTGTCATTCTGACATGATTCTAGTGTCATAGAACATGTTGTCTGCATGACTGTCATTCTGACATGAATTTACCTTTTCTCACAGCTGCTGGGAAGTTATATCAGAATAATGTGCTGGATGCTGTAAAGTCTCTTAAAGGTAACAATTTAAATATTATATTCCAGTGTCTATATTTATAAGTATTAGGCATTTACTAATTATTTATGCTTCCTTACAAATTGGTTTTATTAGGGAATATCTGTAGCACAAATAATAAAAAGCTAGAGACAGATATTGGGGTTCAAGCTGAAGATCAGAAAAGCAAAGAAGCCAAGCCACTAGAGAGATCTTACCTCTACCAAGGCTCAAACAAAGGGGAGATCCGGCAACATTCTCCACCAACCTCAGACTCCACACTCCACTGAGTTCCTGTCTCTTCCCCCTTATATTCCTCTCTCAACCCAGCCAAATTGCCCCTTTCTTCACCTTCCTAGTGCTGGGATTAAAGGCGTGTGATCCCAAGTGCTGGGATCCTCTTTGTGTGAGCTCTGTTTCTCTTTTAGACAGATTGAATCAAGTGTTGCAGCCCAAGGTGGCCTTGAACTAACAGAGATCCGTCTGCCTCTGTCTCCCAAATCTTGGGATTAAAGGTGTGTGCTACCACTCCCTGCCTGAATGGATGACTAGTATGGCTGCTTTGCCCTCTGATCTTCAGGCAAGCTTAATTTATTAAAACACAAATAATATACCACTATAAATAGCCTTATTTCTATTTCTTCATATAGCCTTGAGTTGTCCCAAAGTTTATCAGAAGGAAAAAAATAATTTGAAAAATATTTTTATATATCAAAGAGTTATTTATAACTTTATGTCAAATAGTCTAAGCTTTCAAGGCCAAAAATGGCCTCTACTACTTCTGAAGCCAAGATAAGTTGCTTCCCTGTGGCCTCTTTCTTCCAGTCAACATTTGGTGAAACAAGTTCCATTCATAATTTCTCTCCTAACTTTCTGAAGTTGGCATAACTTATCATACCATTGTTTTTCCATTACACCTCCTAGGCAATAACATTTATTAAATAAGATGTGGGTACAGTGATACCTTGAATGCACTGAAGCCATTTAACTGTCTCCTTTTTCTGTTTCTAAGGAGGGAAGGTTGATCTCAGGGACCTGGACAAAGCTCTTGGAAACATGGGAATTGAACTAACAGAGAAAGAAAGTAAAAATCTAAGAGATACTCTTCCAGTCAAAGGTGAGCAAGAAATGATAACATCTCAATGTTTTTGAAGGTCAAAATATTATCTCCAGATATCTGTACTATATGCCAAAACTAGATGGTCCCAAAACTATGAAATTTCAGCAAGGCCAAGAAAGAGTTCATTGTATTTTCATCTTGAGATATGCTCCCTCTGTCCCCGTGTCTTTGGGGTTTTTATCGTGAAGGGATGGTGGGTTTTCCCAAAGGCCTTTTCTGTTTCTTTTGAGTGATCATATGACTTGTGTCCTTGTATTCAGCTCAGTGATGTATTACATTTATTACTTGTATATATTGAACGGTGTCTTCATCTCTGGAATGAAGGCAGGCTGGCGATGATGAATGATATTTTTCTGTGATCTTAAATGAGGTTTCTAAGTATTTTTACTGAAAATGTTTGTGCTTGTGTGTTCAACATGGAGATTGGCCTGCCATTCTCTTTATTGATTTTGGCATTGGTGCAATGCTGGCTTCTAAACAAGTTTGGAAAGTAGTCTTTCATTTTCTACTTGATTCTGCTGGCTACAGATTTGTCAATTTTATTGGGTTTTTTGAATAATCCTCTTTTTTCTCAATTCTATTCTATTATTTATTCTATTTCTCTCCATCTGAGCTTTGGCCTTATTTTGATACAGTTCACTTCTTGGGGTTTATGAAGGGCTGAGTCTGAGCTACTTGGGCACATGGAAGAGAATTTGCAAATTAGAACTTTTGTGTAATTTTTATTCTTTTGGCTTTTTGGGGGGCCCACCACCCAGCTCCCAAATAAATCACATACAGAGGTTTATTCTTTGTTATGAATGTCTGGCCTTAGCTTGGCTTGTTTCTTGCCAGCTTTCCTTAACTTAAATTATCTAGACTACTTTTGCCTCTGGGCTCTTATTTTTCTCTATTTCTGTATACCTTTCTTTATTTCTTTCTCTGTGGCTTACTCTGTAGCTGGATGACTGGGTAACTTGTCCCTGATGTCCTCCTCTCCTTGTTCCTCCTTCTATTTATACTCTGTGCCTGCCAGCCCCGCCTATCCTTGCTCCTGCCTCGCTATTGGTTATTCAGCTCTTTATTAGACCATCAGGTGTTTTAGACAGGAAAAGAATCACAGCTTCACAGAGTTAAGCAAATGTAGCATAAATAAAAGCAATGCACCTGAAAATAATATTGCCCAACAAGATTTCTCTTAGTTGTGACTGATTTATAGATACCAACAATGTCTCACACATGCCTCCAAAACGAGTTGTTATATAGACTAATTGATATTAATGCTTGATATATTCAATAAATGGATTATCAAATATTTAAATGAGGAACTATATGGAGAACAATAAAATGCTGGAGTAATTGTCTCACATATACAGAAATAAGTATCCAGAAAGCTATGGTAACTGAAAATATAAGAGAATAGTATTTTAACCAAAAGATGAAAATTTTACATTTGTGGTGACCATTGATGGAACTTTATGGCTAGTGTAAGCCAAATTTTATACTCTTTCTAAGTCAAAATAATTTTTTATGAGAGGCCATATGATCCAGGACATATATAGTCTTATTTTGATGGAAGATTGGCTCAATTCTCTTAATTATAAATTAAATATAAAATTTAGAAAATATAACAAAAAAGATTAGATTTTGATTAAAGATACGAATAAGCATTCTGTGTATTTAAAATATGTATCATCTAGTTGTTTGTATTTTCTCATAGCTGGGGAGAAGATTGATCTCAGTGAGCTTCTAGATGAAGTAAAGGCATTGAGAGGTAAGTGACAGAGTACTGGGAATGAACCTAAGAGCATAAACAGTTCTACTAGATCATATTATGATGCTTTTGCCATAGCTACTGCAAGTATTCAGATAGTTTACCTTTTATTAGTAAGTGGTATACCTCTAATTGACTAGAGTTAAAATGTGTATTAGCTATACTTCAGTTAATATTTCTGTGCCAAAAAATATGCATATGAATGTTTTGTCTGTGTAGCCTGGAGGCCTAAAAAGGATATCATATTTCCTGGAACCAGAGTTACAGATAATTGTAAGCCACTTCATCAATGCCAGAATTCAAACCCAGGACCTCTGAGAAGCAGCACGTGCACTAACCACTACTGAGCCATCTCTCTAGCCCCTCTATGCAAAATTTTGATTGTCTGCCTTTAACTAGTCTTTTTCTCTTAGGTATGGCTCAGTAACATTATTCATAACTACTGAGTTTAAATGAGTCCTGATTGATAATAAGGAAAAGCTTCAGTTAGGGATATAGAGCATCACAAAAAGACTAAAATAAATTTTACCGGCTAATATATGAATATAGAGCACCTACAACACTCTGATTCATAGTGATGGCTTATTCCCTATCCAGGTGTGCACTGTGTAATACTTTCCCCATGATTATGAGAAGATACGTTTTACATGTGTTTATTTTGAAGTTTTGTTCTTGATACAGTAGTTGAGAGCAATGCTAAGAAGAGAATATTTAAGTAATTTTTTAAATTCTTAAATTTTTATTACTTATTTGTAGGAGAACCTATTGATATGGGTGATTTAGAAGACATTCTGGAAAACATGGGGCTAGAACTTACAGAAAAGGAATTCTCGAAGCTGGTGAAAAAGTTACAAGCTGATGGTAAGTGTTTAAAATAGACACAGCTGTTTCAGTGGGGACAGGTTTTTTTTTTTTCTTTAGTCAACACTAGTAACATCTAGGAGACAGTTTTTTAGTGTTGCAACTGGCAGGGATGGGTTGGTGGTAACACTGGTAACTAGTGGATGAAGTCATAGATTACTAACAACCATAAAGTAATAGAGAATTTCAGTGAGTAAGACAGAGTTGCACACAAGAATCATCCAGCCTAAAAGTTCTGTTATTGAAAATGTCCTCCATGTAACCTTTTGGGAAGCTTAGATTTGCAAGCTTATATACAAGCACTGTCCTGTTTGATTCTGAGTGTCAAAAAAAAAGCTTAATCCTACCTGAAGAAGGCATAATCAATTGTACAGCTAGTTCATTCAGAAATCACTATGATTCATCAGCAAGAGATGCCTACTGCTACTATTAATTTTACAGTCATGCTTAATGTTAAGCAAAAGGCAAGGAAAATGAAATGGGGTGTGTACTGGGCATCAGAATATAAAAAGCAAAAGAAGAGATGATAGGCTACATACTTCAGCATCATGTTGGCTTTACATAGCGCAGTGGCTAATCATCCTTGTCGTTTGGAGAAGAGTCTGAGAGATTACATAAGGAGTGTTTCCAGAAATGATTAACGAAGGAGGAAACCCACCCTGAATGTGGCACCTACATCTGGGGCCACAGATGGAACAAAGTGTGGTGGAAAAGATGGAAGCTCTTACACAGGCACGCTCTCTCTCTCTCTCTCTCTCTCTCTCTCTCTCTCTCTCTCATTCTCTTTCTCTCTCTCTCTCTCTCTCTCTCTCTGTGTGTGTGTGTGTGTGTGTGAGAGAGAGAGAGAGAGAGAGAGAGAGAGAGAGAGAGAGAGAGAGATGGGATTCCCCTCTGTATGTTGTGAATATGTTTTATTACCATCATTTATTAAAGAAACTGCTTTGGCCTATAGCAGGGCAAAATATAGCTAGGCGGAAAAAATAAATTGAATGCAGGAAAAAGAAGGCCGAGTCAGGTAGATGCCCAAGAAGCAAGATGTGAGGTAACAAACCATGAGCCTCGTAGTAAAATGTAAAATAATAGAAATTGATTAACTTAAGATGTAAGAACTAACTAGGAATATGCCTGAGCTGTTGGGCAGTGTTGTAATTAATATAGTTTCTGTGTGATTATTCGGGTCTGGGTGTCTGGGAAATGAAAGCACAGTCTCTGTTTTACATCTCAGCATCCCTGAGAGCAGCCCAGCTAGGAGGAGAGCATCCTGGCTATGTCAGGTGTTTCTGCTGTGGTGTTCTCAGTCATCTCTGCTGCAGAAACAAGGGGCCGGTTGATTATGAACTAAATCCCCTGTAACCATAAACCAAGATAAATCATTTCTCCCTTTAATTGGTTTTCTCAAGTTAATCTCACAGCAGCAAAAAGTCTGCCTAACCCCTGTCAAAGAAGAAAAACATGCTCACCTTTTTAAAAGTTCTCTGCCATCAAATGTTGCTACATGTTTTTTAAAATTGGAAGAAAATTGAAAATAAGTCTAGAGACATACTTCTGAGATGATTTTTATACTGTCGTAATTATTGATTTCTCCTTGGCCTAAATCGTTTGTTCTTACAGCCGGTAGAAAAACCTATCAGAAGAGGTTGCTGGAGGGTTTGAATTCACTTCCAGGTAAAAAGGGTTGTGATAGAAAAGCAGATGTACAAGGAGGGCTTGTGGTTAGCTTTACCTTCGCTCCTGGACATTCAGACATGAACCCCCTTCTGGTAGGCACAGTGCTTTGTCTTTGTCATTAAAATCTTCTGCAGAACCCCTGTAATTTGCCAGTTTTATTGTGGTAAGATATGCATAGAGAAATCTACCATTTTAAATGTACAACCCAGTAGCATAATGTGTGTTCAGTGTTGTACAGCCATGACCACTACTCACTTCCAGAGCTTGTCTGTCACTGTGAACAGAAACTTTGTACCTGTTAGGGAATCACTACTATTCCTTCCTTCCTTCCTTCAGCTCCCGGTTCCCTCTGCTCTGCTCACTATGAATTTATCTCTTCTGTGAAACTAGACGTGCCAATAATTTTGAATTGTAAAGAGATTTATTTCCAATTCCTTCAGAAATTCCCAAAAGTTTATAAGATTCCCAAGTGAATCTAAATATTTACAACTTTAAAAAGACTTGCTTTTTCAGAAAATTTAATTAACAGCAAAGTCGACCAATTTGAATGTTCAATCAACAGCAATCATCTGGTTATCCAAATAGCAAAGAATAGGGTCATCTGTTTTTGTCATATTTTAAAGTTAGTGTGTTTTACTCTCGCCTGTATCTCTTTCCAAGAAGGGAAAGTTAAGGTTGGAAAGATGGACACGTTTCTGAAGAATATGGGGATAAACATCTCAGAAAAAGAACTTAAAGATCTAACACAAAGCCTGCCTGTCAGTGGTAAGCACCTACCTTTCAGCATCAGAAGGGCAAAGCTGTAAAGGGGCAGACTCTGGAGCCGCTGTCTGAGTTGCATCCTGGCTCTTCTATGTGATGCTCATATTATCTTGATCTTCTCTCTGTGCCTCACTTTCTTCATTTATAAAAGGGCATAGTAAGCCTAATTATAAAGTTCTGTGAGGACCAGACTGTGCTAGTTTTGTTGTTGCTATTAGTAGTATCATATTATAACCTTGCGTGAATGTGCATGCTAATCTCTTCAGAATCTTGACATTGAGTCATTTGAAAAAACTTTGAAAAAGAACTCAAAACTTGGGCTGGGATAACTCAGTAGGTAAAGTTCCTGCCACACAAGCATGAGGACTGTGTTTGTCTCCAGAATGCACGTTTTAAAAGCTGAGTATTGGAGCTAGAGAAATGGCTCTGCTCATCAAGAGGACCTGGGTTCGATTCCCAGTGCTCACAATGTGGTTTTCAATCATCTGTAACTCCAGTTCTAATAACTCCAGTGCCCTCTTCTCACCTCCACAGGCACCATGCATGCAATGGTACACAAATATAAATGAGGACAAACTCCTATACACATTTTTTAATTAAAAAGTTGAGTATTGTAGCATGTACTCACTTTTGAGTCCAGCATTGAAGAGGTAAAGATAGACTCAGACCTTGGACTCCCAGGCTGGCAAGCCAAGCATAACCTGTGAGTTTTAGGCCAGAGAAAGGTCTTGTTTCAGAAATCAGGGTAGCAGCATCTGAGAAATAAAACCATAGTCTCTTTGGTCTACACACACACACACACGTACATACACACACACACACATATAGACACTAGACACAAACACATAGACATACACAGACACTAGACACACACAGACACATAGATGTGTGCATTCACAGACACTAGACACACACACGCATAGACACATACACACAGAGACAATATACACATAGACAGACACAGACACATGCACACACACACACACAAAGTAAGACCAAATCCTTAATAGCATTTACATCAAGAGAATGACTTCTTTTTCTGTGAATTCTATGTCTTGCTGAGGTGTCACTAGGAATAAGGAAGGGCCAAGATGAGGCAAGGAAAAAGAAAACAAGCAGGGGATGATATGAAGTGTACTGTGATACAAGACAATTTAAAGATAAATTGAAGTAGGGGAGAAACAAAGATCACCTTTGAGGTATAAAGATCAAACTTCTTTCCAAATGGCCTCAAATTTGCAGAGATTGTTTCCTCTGGTCAATTTAAAACAGAAACAAAGTTTCAAAGAGGCAGTGGTACAGCATCTACTAAGTTCCTTGTCACAGACCGAGACACCAGTAAGTCTGCTCAGCATGTTGTAGCTAGATCCCATTTTTTCCAAGATCTGGCACAGTTCAGTTCATCTACATCCATTCATGCAAACATTCATACATACACACAGGTATCAGTTTGTTTTTACCAGGTTTAAAGAGGCACTACAACAAAACATTACAGAGACAGATTTACCTAACTAAATTAAAATCTCAGTTGTCCTAGGTCATCTCTATCTATTTTTATCTCTTTTTTTAAGAATTTCATGCATGAGTCCTCTTGTATAGACATAGTTTGTATTTTAAATTTTTTGTTTTACTACCAGGTAAGTGATAGGCAAGTAGTCATTAAAAACAAACCTCTAAATATCTGGTATAGAAAGGCTGTGTCACTTATATGTGATGTTAATAATTTCTGTGTAGTTCAAAGCATTGGTGAGGTCTGTTCACTTAAGTTATAACATTGCATAGATTATGGATATGAGCAAACCCCATAGGAATGAATAGCTTCCAAATTTAAAGTGTTGAAATGTAGCATAAACTTCTTTTGAAATTTTGTTCCTGTAATCTAGCGAAGTAATGGGATTTCACCCATGATTAAAATGCTAAAAAGCAGCCAAAAACAGAATGCATTTCCTTTGTGTATCATTCTTGTGTTGCTAGATATTTAAGATATTTAAGTTTTAATATCTTAAAGCTACATTGTCAATATAGCTTCATTGTGGGATTAAAACCTTTTTTGTTTCACACTAATGAAGAAGAAAAATGTAATAATAATTGCTATTAAATCTTGCTCATTTCTGATCTTTATTCCTGTTGTCATCTTGCAGCTGATGGGAAAGTTGATATTAAAAATGTAATGAATGAAGCAAAAGTTTTCACAGGTTAGTGATGAATTCCTACCAAACTAAAGCCTTCAAACTGTTATAATAATTAGTATTTTTCTGTTGTTTTTCCACACCGCTCTGGAATTAGAAAAAAAACCTTCTACTAGACTAAAAGACGCTTAAAGTGCATAAATTTGCCAAAATATGGTAAAAAAAACAGTACAAAAAATACCTATAGGATTATGTCTTAGTAAGAAATCTGCATTCTATGGAAGCTGCCCTCCTAATCTCTCTCTGAAATCCACAGGCTCAGTACACGGTGCTCTGGATTTTTTAGGATTTCATTAACACTGTTGACAATTACAACATTAACAGAAGCATAGATTTCTTTCTTAGAAAATTATTTATATTAGCTGTTCTAAGGGTTGATTTTATAGCAATAAGCTGAATTTAGTTTTCCCTGAGTTTAAAAAGAGCCTGTGTATATGACTAGTAAAGGGACATTTAGCATTCCAGTTTCCTCCAGCCCACAGCAGTGTGGAAGACAGCATTCTGCTTTTGTTATTCGGTCTAAAATCCGAGGTTGTTAATATGTCCACCTCTCACTATTCCTAACTTCTTAGGTGAAAAGATTGGTGTCAGTAACCTGGAAAATATGCTGAGAAAAATGGGGATTGAGTTTAATGATTTGGAGTATATGAAGCTACTGAAAACCCTACCAGTGGATGGTAAGCCTTAAAAAGCCATGGGCATTTCCAGACTGCGGTTTAATAAACTTGAGAGGGAAATCGAAAACTTTCAATGCTTGAAAGGCTTGGAAAGTTTAAAGGCTCTCACCCCAGAGTGAAGATTATATTACAAAATAAATGGCTTATGAAAATGGTGAGAGACAGAGACTGGGGTGATGGCCTATGCTGACGAATTAGTCCTTCGCTGTGGTCAGTTGTGACAAGGGAGCATTGATGGTATTTGAGTACGGCTGTATAGTGTTTGTGTGTGTTGAGACTGATTCAAGTCCGGATAGATAACAAAGCAAATATTGTAAGATGAAAAGAATCATGAGAATTCTTCACACTGTATCTCCTAGTTTCTATAACTCTGAAAATGCATCAAAATAAAAGGCTAAAATACAGAAATCCTGACAACACCCAGACACGTGGTTTGAGGGCTGTTGCCCTCTGTGAGCCCCTGCCTTGTTGATAGAATGGTTTTGCTCTAATTAAGGCCCAATCCACAGCATCCATCGGTCTCCTGAATCATTGTGTGTAAACCACGTAACACATTAAGTGAACTGTATCGCTTCTCGATTTTTTTCTCCCACCAGTTTTATATTTTACATTTTCTAAGGGATAAGGGAACTGAACTCTGTGGTACAGTGCTTTCCTTGGTTGTATGAGGTCATAGGTTTGGTTACCAGCACACACACAAAAAAAGATTCGTATATAGAACCTGGAAAATATTTTCATATAATTTGAAATGTATACTGTCTATCCGTAGCCATTTTCTGCCTCGTTCCTTATCTGCTGTCGCCTTGCTTTGTCTTCTCCTTGGTCCTTGTAGCTTATTAGTGTTGCTGCTTACGATTTATTTTCCTCCAACAAAGAAAAGACTCTTAAACTTAGTATTTTTGTCTTCTGTTTAGTGCTTTTCTTTTCTATCTTAACTTCTAACTTCTAGACACCTTTCTTTTTATTCTGAGGACTCTTTTGACGCCCTCTTCTTGAGCGTGAATGATTGGGTCTCTTTCCATCCTTGGTTGTTTTAGCACTCTCTTCTCTCGTCTGTCTATCCCCACACAGATAATGGGACGGTGCACTGGGCTAGAGTCCTGAAGGGGTTGAAATCTCTCAGAGGTGAGTTAAAGCTCATTCTACTGTGTCTGTCTGGAATCTTCAGGCTTCACAAAGTAGTCTTGTTATTGTTTCCTCTTTGAAGAAGCACTACATTTAGACTCATACTAATTTTATTACCAAAAATAAGCTTTGTTATTTAAATATATATGGTAAAATTGTAATGAAAGGATATTATCATCTTGCCAACTTTAGGGATGTTGTTCATTCGTGGACAAAAGCAGCCTGACAGTCCGGCAGTGGGATAAGCACCTTTGCTCTTTACTAGAAGTGTTGAAAGGGTTATAGCTTAAGTTGACTCCAGGTCCAGGGCCATTAAGCCAAATAGCCTTCTAAAGAACTGCTTTGTTCTAATAGGTTTGTCACCAGGAAAGAGTTGTAAAATACAGGTTGCACTTACTGTATTGCTCTTGACCTTCTCTGTTTCACTGGAAAAGTCAAGTGAAAATTATAGGGGGTTTTTGTAATGAACACTAATAACAATACAAAAATGCAAAGTCTAGGGGTTTCTTAAAGTCATTAAAAACACAGACATGATTTTCATATTTTACATCTTTCGTTTACTCTCTTGTTCCTTTGTGTCTCTTTCTCTCATTGTCTCTTTTTGCTTTTTCTTAAGGAGGAAAACTTGATGTCAAAAACCTGAACTCTTTCCTGGATAACATGGGTATTGAGCTTGCTAACAAGGAAGTGGAACAGCTGAGGGAAAACCTGCCAGTTGATGGTATGCCTGTTAGAGAGCACTATGTGTCCCTAAAGGAAACTTTGTTTTAATTGTACAGCTAAGAATCTTAAAAACTATATTTAATTGGTATTAAGATAAATATTCAAAATATTAGGGAACCCTATCATTACAAATAACATTTTAGGTACCAACTATAAAACTTCTAGGGGCTGGAGAGATGGCTCAGAGGTTAAGAGCACTGCCTGCTCTTCCAAAGGTCCTGAGTTCAATTCCCAGCAACTACATGGTGGCTCACAACCGTCTGTAATGAGATCTGGTGCCCTCTTCTGGCCTGCAGGCAGACATGGACATGCAGGCAGAGTACTGAGAACACTATGCATAATAAATAAATAAATCTTTAAAAAAAAACTTCTAACTACTTCAGTGAGAAAATTAAGTAAGGTAATTTTGGGAAAGAAACATCATTACCCATAGTTTCAGATTTTATTTTTGTGTGTTTTTGAAACCTAGAAAACAAACCAAAAGAAGTCTATTAAAATCATTGAGTTTTAGAGATGCCATTTTTGGTTCATGGGCTTTGTGCAATATTAAAAATCAAAATTTCAAGTGATTTCCCTAGTTAGGAATAAGCCAATGGAAATAGAAGTAGGAAATATTCCATTTAAAGCAACAAAACATATCTATAAAATATCTAGAAATAAATTTGACATTAAACCCTTTCTATGTCACCTAGAGATTTTACCCACTCTTGAGGGTTTTGTTTTTCCTTTCCCAAAAGTCAAATAGAAATCTAAGAAGTCCAGGGCAGATTTTTAGGTCCTTTCTTCTCATATCTGGCTTCATGAAGGCCCTAGGGTTACTTCAAACAGCAGAAGCATTTAAAATATTGAAACAAAAAGAAAACAACAAAACATAAGAGAACTCCTTATCTATTGATAACAACATCGAATGTTAATAGATTAAATTCTACAATCAAGAGACAGAAAATATGAATAAAGAAATGAAATTCAACCATTTGACTCAATTCAGCTTAAGGACATAGAGAGACCAAAAGTGAAAGACTAAAGGGTTGGGCAGGATTTCATGTAGAGGGAAGCCAAGAGAGCAAAGGTAACCATATCAGAAAATAGACATTAAAGAAAATAATAGATAAAATAAAACCTTTTGAAAAGTGAACATAAAACCCAAAATTTATAAGATGCATCGAAACAGTTCTGCAGAGGAAACTTAGGATAAAAGATCCACATCAACAGAGTTCTCAAATAAACAACCTAATGGTACACCTCAGGGGACTAGAAAAGGAAAAACAAGCTAGAGCCAAATATAGCAGAAGATAAGAAATAGTACAAGTTGAAGTAGAAATAAGCAAAAGAATAGGAAAGCAAGAGAAAACATCAACTAAAGTAATGTTTGTTTTTCTTTAAGTATAAAATGAAATCAACAAGCCTTTAGCTAGACTGAGAAAAAAGTAAGAATGCTCACAGGAAACCAGAAATTAAAGTGAAGACATTACAGCTGAGGTCACAGATGTACAAAGGCTTGAGAGAGGCTGCATGAACAATGCAGCAGCCAATTGGATAGCCTAGGAGAAAGGCTAAGTTTCTAGACAAACTACCAATCCTGAGTCACCAAGAAAGAAAAAAATCTGAGCAGACCGAAAAGAGTAAGGAGATCAGATGTATTAGTCTATTTGCCATTGCTACCTCAAAATACTTAAGGGTAGTTAATGTATAACGAAGATTTCTTTAGCTCTCAGTTTGCATGTGAGACATTAAAGAGTATCTACCAATCCCAGATAGGGAACCAACAATATAATTTCAATTTAGTAATTGAATTTGAGAATTCAGAGTAATTTCAATTTACAGGTAGGAAGAATTAATCCTATTATAGTGACCATATTACATAAAGCAATCTACATTCAATGTAATAAGTTTCAGTTTTACACAGGGTTATAAAAGCAATCCTATAATTCCTATGGAACAGCAAAGACCTTAAAGACCCAAGGTCATCTTGAATAAGGCACCCCACTGCCCACTTCAAGGTGTCCTGGAAATTTATGGGCAAGTTTCTCCCCTTTGCATGTGACTTCTGAACTTACCACACTAATTGCGTGTCTCTTTTGACCCTTTCATTCATAGCTAATAGGAAAGTTGACCTAATTAAGGTGATGGACGGAGCAAAAACCTTCACAGGTAAGAGAGTTGATGTAAATATAGAATCCTGATCTTTTTACAGTAATATATTTTTAATTTTTATAGTATTTTAATTTATGTGCATGTGACAGTGTGAGTATATGTCACATGTGTGCAGGTGCCCACAGAGGCCAGAAGGGGATGTTGGATTCCCTGGAGCTGAAGTTAAAGGCAGTTATAAACCAAATTCAGGTCTTTTAGAAGAACAGCAAGTGCTTTTAAACACTGAACTATCTCTCCAGCCCCAGAATATGTTTTTTTTTCCATGCCTATATTGCTATGTTAATTCTGTGATCTGTGACACCTATTTGTTCAATTTTTTTTCTATCCAATAGTCAGAAATTACAGTGTTTTCTACTGTGGTTTTTTAATTGTTTGCTTGTTTGTTTTTTTTTTCTAGACAGGGTTTTGCTTTTTTATTACAAGGTTTTGCTGTGTGACAGCCCTGCCTGTCCTGGAACTACTTTGTAAACCAGGCTGGCCACGAACTCACAGAGATCTGCCTGCCTCTACCTCCTGAGTGCTGGGATTAAAGGCACATGCCAGCAAGCCCAGGTTTAGTGTGTAATATATTTTATTTTCCTTACTGTAATGCAGCCAAATTCAACAATAAAATGAAATGAAACTTTTTAAAAGACTCCAGTACACATTGATAAGCTTGAGATAAGCCGTTTGCAGCCTTCTGGCTGAACGGAGAGACACACAACACCTGGCCGTCATTGCTATGGTGAGTTCCGTTGTTAGTGCATGTTTTTCAAGAACTATGCACCAAGATGAGATTAAATATGACAGAGGCATTATGAAGAGAAATATTTATGGAAGGAGGAAATAAAGAGGCCTCAAGGCTGGAAGCTTCAAATATGGTTCCAAGTGAAGCAGAGAGAGAAGGTTGGGTAGAAGAAGCATCCTATCAGAATTCTTAGATTGCTCTCTGCCCATATTGCTTTGTACTTACCCAACTGATATTACTTGATGTCAGAAGCTTAGCAGGTTCAGCCCTGGTTAGTACTTGGATGGGAGAATTCTTAACTGACAGCTATCCACCCAGTCCTTAGAAGGACTGGCAAGGATTTCTAGATGTCCTCCAGCAAAGTCAGCAACTGCTCATAGGAACAGGGTTTCGTTTGTATCTTTTTGCCCTCAGTCATTGATCTCAAGAAGCCAAAGGGAGATGAAGCCAACACAGGGGAATTTCAAAGCAGTAGCTTTGGCAGTTTATGTTCTCAGTATATCCTACTGGCATGCTCTCATGGCCAGCATTGACAGTAACCTCTCATCCCTTGATGGTCTCTACAAAAATCAGGTTCCTTTGAATGAAGTTGTTTTTAAGATATTCGGTGGTCATGGTTTTCCCCACCCTGTACTTAGATCGTGTGGTTTAATTATTTACAATTGTGCTAAATTCCATGTATGTCACTCTGTTAATCTTTATTATTAAGGAGAAAAAATTGGTATTGATGATGTAAAAACTGTTCTGAAAAACATGGGGCTAGAGTACAAAGATCAAGAATTCTCCAAACTGATGGAAAATCTGCAGTTTGATGGTAAGCATCTCAACACCTGATGGAATGAAAGGGCTTTAGGATTTCTCTGTGACAAAGCTATTCTCATTTCATAACACTACATTAAGTAGAAATCAGAAGGTTAGATTGTCCCTGATCCCTGCCTTGAATCCTCTCTACACCCCCAGTTTATATCTGATATTCCTTTTCATTATGCTGGCTATGCCAAAGAGTAAAGCAGGGTTTGTGGAAAGAGAAAGGGTTAGCTTAGGAGCGAGAAAGCACAGGACTGGGGAAGAATAAAGAAGTGTGTATCTGTGTGTTATATAGAGCCTGATGTACTAAATTTCCCCACTTTTCTCTCACATTTTTGTTTATTTATTTATTGTGTGTGTGAATGTGTGTATGTACACACCTTTGTGTATGTATTATGGACATGTATGTGTGTAGGTGTGCCCTTGCCACAGTACATGTATGGAGGTCAGAGGACAATATGTAGCAGTAGGTTCTTTCTTTCTACCATATGGGTCCAGGGGATTGAACTTGAGTCCTAAGGCTTGACAGCAAGCACCTTTACCCACTGAGCCATCTCACTGGCTCTCACATTTTTTATAAGAAAAAAACATATACTGAAGATCCTAACAGTCAGTTTTCCTGAGCAAATGCTCATGATTATCCACATTTCTGTGACTTGAATCCTGTATTTCTTACAGATAACGGAAAGATCTTTCAAAACAAGTTACTGGAGAAAGTGAAGTCTCTGAAAGGTGAGTGACAAGATCCTCATGTCTCAGTTTTGAGAACATCCTTGCGTGCCGCCAAAGCTCAGATATATATAAATTGGTGCTCCATTTATGTGACAGCCTCCGCTGCAGCTGCCGCGCCTCTCTCTATCTTCGACCCAAGGGGAAAGCTCCCCACTTTCTCAAGATTTTGTTTCCTCTTTTGAACAAAAGAAATAGACTAGAATTTTACATTTTAGAGAAAGGGGGTAACTGGGAAACATTACCAGTCATGCAAGGGCTTTAATCAGGAGGAAATAAAAATTAGACTTGGAGTTCAGCCATCTTAAATCAACCCCAGATATTGTTCAGATGCAAGACATAGTTACCTGCAGAACCAGAATTTCCTTAGTATTTCTTTTAGTTTAAAATGAAATTCTACATATTTGTCATGCACAACATGATGCTTTAAAGTGTAAATGACTAAATTTACTGATTGTAAATAATGTATTGCCTCATATGGTATCTTGTGATGAAAACAGTTAACAGCGGTGGTCCTGGCTTCATTTCTGTTGCTGTGCTAAAACACCCTCACCGAAAGCAGCCTTAGGGAGGGAAGTGTTTATCTGGCTTACAACCCCAAGCCTTACCCCATTACAGGATTTTACACTTTCACTGTTGAAATCTTAACAATGTTTCTAAGTAGAATCTGACAGTTTAAAATAATGGTAATATAAGTAAAATAGGATTTTCTCATATTTTAGACATTACTAATACAAGCAGATAACTGAAGAGAGCCTGTGACCGGGCCCTGGAGAGTGCAGGACCCCTCCCTAAAAGAACTGATATGGAATATTTCTGAGAACTGACCATTTGAGTGTTTGCAGCAGGGAACATAGCTCCGAAAGCTCTAAGAAGCTGCCCTGGGAGCTTTGGGCTTTTCTTCACGGGCCTCTCTCCTCAGGCGGGCAGGTCAGCACCAGCAATCTGAAAACTCTGCTGGATAACCTAGGGATCCCGCTCAAGGACAATGAATACAAGGATCTGGTACAAAACCTCCCTGCTGGTGGTGAGTGGGGTCTTCAAGTGTCCTAGTTTGGTGGGGTTTTTTGGTTTTTATTTGAGAAAAAAAAAGCACCTTTAATAATAAAAGCCCTAGGATAAGGGGCTTTAGGGATGGCCATATAATAGAATGTAACCAGAAAGCTACACATATGGGCAAAGCACATAAGTAACCAGTTACCAAAATCAGTGCTAAAGCCTTGCGTTTAAAAGCTTGCCTTTTGTATTTTCCACCCATGTTATGATCAGTAATAGACATTCTTCTACACTTTGAATAGCAAAAACAAGCTCTTGAGATAAGGGTACTTCTGAATTTCTTCCCATCACTAACACGCTTGAGTTTGGGATCTTAGAACTGTGAATGAAATTTATATTATAGAAACGGAATTTTGTACTTCTAAGGTTTTCTTCATGATACTCATGAAAGCAGTGAGATTGGATAAAATAGTAACAGAAAATGTTGCTCACATATTTCTTTTCTTTTAAAAAACTTTATTATTTTATGTGTATGAATATTTTGCCTATGTGTACGTCTGTACACATGTATGCAGTGCCAGTAGAGGCCAGAAGAGGACACTGGATCTTCTGGAATAGGAGTAACAGACAATTGGGTGGTGAGAATTGAACATGGGTCCTCTGGAAGAGCAACATGGGTTCTGAACCACTGAATCATTCCTCCAACCCCCACTAGCACGTTTCTTAAATAAACACATAAAGTACATAGGTTAGGGCCTTTGCAACAACAAATGATGATTTATCTTCTCCGTTCTCACACCTTATTCCAGTTCTCAGGAAGGTCTCTCTAGATACACTGATGAAAAAGCTGAAGGCTTTCACAGGTGAGTAAGAATGTGCTGTGATTCTTACAGTGTAGATGCTTACATTAAAGGTAACTGAAATAATAGAAAGTATTTGGGGACTCTAATCAGTAGCATCTCATTTTCCTGTAGCATTTCTAGAACAATATAAAATTAAAATGTTTTGTAAAGAAATATAGACATCTAAAGCCCCTTAGACTAACTTAAGATGCTGAGATGTGTTGTGCTGTCAGTTTGAAATAATGAACCTCACTTTACAAATGCTTAAAACTATCTAAAACCTTATAGAACATGGGAGAGTAAAGCTTAGGAAGGTTAAAACCATGTTTTACTGAAAGCATTGAATAATTCTTGCCACACAAATATTTCTGCAGAGTAACTCATATAAGAATCAGTGTTATGGTAATTCACTGATCAGATTTTATTCTAGAAGTTCTCCTACTTTTAGTAAAAGAAAAAAAAATCACTCCTTAGTTTATGTAAAGCCAATAAATACCATGAAACATGCCCATTGACTCTGCAGTCGATTCTTCAACTTAACAACTGACTCCACACAAAGTAAGTTGTGCAACTCAAGATAAAATCCCACAGTATTCAAGTCCATGTGTCCTTGACACTGTATTCAAAGTCCACGTGCCCACGACACTGTATCCAAGTCCACGTGCCCCTGACACTGTATTCAAAGTCCATGTGTCCTTGACACTGTATTCAAAGTCCATGTGTCCTTGACACTGTATTCAAAGTCCACGTGCCCCTGACACTGTATTCAAGTCCACGTGCCCCTGACACTGTATTCAAAGTCCATGTGCCCATGACACTGTATTCAAAGTCCATGTGCCCATGACACTGTATTCAAAGTCCATGTGCCCATGACACTGTAATTCAAGTCCATGTGCCCCTGACACTATATTCAAAGTCCATGTGTCCTTGACACTGTATTAAAGTCCATGTGCCCCTGACACTATATTCAAAGTCCATGTTTCCTTGACACTGTATTAAAGTCCATGTTTCCTTGACACTGTATTCAAAGTCCATGTGTCCTTGACACTGTATTCAAAGTCCATGTGTCCTTGACACTGTATTCAAGTCCACGTGCCCCTGACACTGTATTCAAAGTCCATGTGCCCGCGACACCGTATCCAAGTCCATGTGCCCGTGACACTGTATCCAAGTCCATGTGCCCACAACACTGTATTCAAAGTCCACTTGCCCATGACACTATTCAAAGTCCATGTGCCTGTGACACTGGATTCAAGTCAATGTGCCTGGGACACTGTATTCAAAGCTCATGTGCCTGCGACTCCCTCTTTTGAAAGGAGACAAGGTTGATTCCAGTGACCTGAGGAACATCTTAAAGAACCTTGGGATTGAACTCACAGAGAAGGAACAAGAAAGGTTGCTGAAAACACTGCCAGCTGATGGTGAGCCGGGGGAAGATCCATGGGACTTCCATGATCCTCTTTGTTTTTGTGGGGGTTTTGTTTTGTTTTGTCTGTAGGTTTTTGAAACTTTATAACTGTACTTCTATGTATTTTCCTTTAAAAATAGGTAAGAAGAAAAAAATATAAAGGAAGGGAGGGAGGGAGAGAAGGAGAGAGGATAGATGGCAGGAAGGAAGGAAGGAAGGAAGGAAGGAAGGAAGGAAGGAAAGAAAGAAGGAAGGAAGGGAGGTGAAGGGGAAGGGAGGAAGAAAGGGCATTGAATGGTTATAGAATAATTTTGCCCTGTTGTCTTTGATACTTTATATTGGAAGTGCCATAAGTCTGGAGACAAAAGTTGACATCAACCATAAAGCATGTCATCTTTAAGCCACTAATTTAGTTATATCATAAAATGAAAAAAGGAAAAGGAGAGGAAAATACCGTATTTGTGGCAAAGGGTAAAGATCAGAAGCAACGTCTAGCATGTGGAATCCCTCAGGCACTAAAGGAGAGAGGTTTGCCACAGTGAGGAAGGTTTCTATTCCACAACTTCACTGTCCCAAATTAAATAGTATACAAAGTAGAGACAATTCTCCTAATTTTGTTTAACTTTTTATTATTATTGTGTTCATGATATATGTGTGTTAGCGCATGTGCGATGGATGCATGTGGAGGCCAAGCATGATCTTGTGAAGTCAGTTCTCTCCCATCACCTGTACATAGGTGTTCGTCATCAGGCTTGTAGAGCAAATTCCTTTACCCTCCAGGCCATCTCAGCAGCCCGAGACAGCTCTATTTAAAATGTTATTAAATAATTTGTATTATGCACTTTTATGCTATCACGTCAGTTTCTCACTAAATGAACTATGTTTCCCTTAGATTCTGGGGAGGTGTATTACAACAGGCTACTGAAAGCTGTGAAATCCTTCAATGGTAAGCAGCAACTCAATTAGAAGACATTTGGTGGCATTCACCATTCATTAAATCATTAATTGTGAATCCTTGCTTGGCTACACCTCCTTATTTCTGATTCTATATATCTGTCTACACTATAACCAAGAGCACGTATTTTATCTTAGAGCAGTGGTTCTCAACCCTTCTAATGCTGTGACCCTTTAATACTGTTCCTCATGTTGTGGTGAGCCCAACCATAAAATTATTTCATTGCTACTTCATAGTTGTAATTTTGCTACTGTTATGAATCGTGACATACATATCTGATATGCAATATATCTGATATGTGATCCCTGTGAAAGGGTCGTTTGACCCCCCTCAAGGGGTCATGACCCATGAGCTGAGAACCGATGTCTTAGAGGGAGTTCTAGATCATCTTGCGTGCATACGTTTTTGTCTTTGTAAAGTCCCCCTCATGTTGTAACTGAGATGAAATTTATTTTTAACTATTTTATTGATTTTCTATTTGTATTTGGGGTTTCAGCTTTGCTGAAAAAAATTTAAGGCATAAAACACATTCTTTTGTACTATTTTATTTTAATAAACACATTCTTTTGTACTATTTTATTTTAATGGTGTTTATGGTCATTGTATCACTTAGAATTTGATTAGGGAAACATAGTTACTAGGAGCATCATAGATCAATAGATTTATTCCAAGATTAAGCCATGGAATTGTGAGATATGATGAAGGACTCTGAGGGCTGCTGTCTCTGCTCTTAGTAATGGGCCTGAAATCACTTCACTTATGACTTCCAAATATCATGCAGAATTTATCATGGATCTATATGGAAAATGTATCTGCAAGAACAGAATGATAGGAATATTATCCTTGGAAGCCAGATGTCCCACTGACCTAGGAAGCCACCAGATAGCCTCATGCAAACACTCTATTGTGACTGCCACCTCATTTCTGCTTTGCAATTATTATGCAGGGTTCTCTTTGACAAATACTATCCCAAAACTATACAGAAAGGCTGTAGCTGTGACTCAATGGTAGAGCTGCTTGCTTAGCATGTGTGAGGTCCTGGGTTCAAGTCAAAACACAGAAGGAAAAAATTTTTGAAAAAGTGCAGGAAATGAAATTCTTGGAAATAGTTTCAACTTAGTAAGTTGGTGTAATTAAAACCAGTTAAAATCATTAAAGGTACTAGTAAGGGGTTTGCATGTGGAAGGATTTGGTAACACTCATCTATTTATTACCATATTATCTTTTTCCCAAGAGGGAAAGGTTCATGTAAATAACCTGGACAGTGTCCTTAAAAGACTGGGAATCAAACTCAATGAAGAGGAATTCGCAAAGCTGTCAGAAGACCTACCAGTGGACGGTAAGTGTTACAGACTCCCCCAGGCATCTTCTTATCTCTGTGTCATATCTAGTGTATTTTAAAATAGATATAACTGATGGCAGATGATACATGTTAGAAAAATTGGAGAAGACGCTTATATTAAATAAGAGTAAAACTTGGATCTTTATCACCATTGTATTTCTGTTTCTGAAAGAATTACTAAAACGTCTTTAATCCCAGCACTCGGGAGGCTGAGGCAGGCAGATCTCTGTGAGTTCAAGGCCAGCCAGAGTGAGTTCCAGGACAGTCAGAGCTACATAATGAGACCCTGTACACACACGCACGCACGCACGCATGCGCACACACACACACTAATGATACGGAAAGTGGTAGAGAAGTCAACAGGCCATTCTTCCTCCTGTTCCTGGTCAGTGAAATCTGAGGTTCTGATGATGGTGCAGGATACCTTCCAGCTCCTTCTCCTCTGATAGCACAGCTTGTCCTGTTTTCTTCTCCTTAAACTCTGTAGTTCCACATCTTTATGTTCCTAGATTTTTCTCTTTATTCAATTTCTCTTCCATATAAAATCCCATCTGTCTTTCTGAATTTCTCACTATCTGTATCAATACATCAAATAGTTCAGGCATTAGTTCCTGCAGGAAGGAATTCTAGAACATAGTGGACTAGGTTAGCAGCCCCTGACTCAGCTGTTGTTAATACATGGAGTTTAATTACTGGAAGCCTAGATCAAATCCAGTAGCATTTTCAAAACCTGTTTATAATGACTCCCCAGACACGGTGGAGCATACACTTGTCCTGACCCAATTATGTAGGTGTAAGTGAATGGAGATCATGTTAATTCCTTGAGGTCCAGGAATTTAATAAGTCAATGGAAAATTCAGATGGTGGAGATTTTTATTGGATATTTTACCACAAATATATCTTATTTTTCATGTTTTTGTTATAAATTCCATTGTTTGTTTTCTCATAGCTCATGGGAAGGCTGACCTAGGAAAGGTGATGGATGGACTGAAAGCTGCCACAGGTAAGCGGGCAATTGTAAATCCAAAATGCTCAGCACTTACAGTAATTATGCTTTATCATCCTTTAATTGTCATGTGAATTGTGGCATTTGGCATTTGTTAAATGCTTAAAACCAGTCAATGGCAATTTGCTTGTTTTCTGGTGTGTTTTTTTATTTCATTTCAATATATTGTTTCTCTTTTTATTTTAGAGTAGCCAATCTCTATAGCAGTAAGATAATAGCTGCCGCAAGCCTTTGGTAGATGCTTCAGATAACTTATAATGTCTAATAATGAGGCGGCAGCTATCACTTTAGTGGATGCAACTGTTTTCATGTCTACAGTGGAAGAAAGGGATGCATGCTGTGGACATCTCTGAATCCAGAGTTGCTTTGAGACTTAAAAACGTCATGTGGATGTATGTACATCTGAATGTGGGTGTGTGCTCCTGAGTTCAGATACCCAAGGAAATTAGAGGCATCAGTTACCCCTGGAGATGAGAACCAAACTCTGGGCCTCTGCGAAAGCAAAAACTGCTGAGCTATCTTTCAAGCCCATGTGCCTTCTTTTATTAGCACTTAGGGATCAAATTTCTTCGACTGCGATAGTAGGTACCCTTGTAGGAATGTTTGCCTTCTGCTCCCCTTCAGCACCTTCTCATGCAATGTAGTCATAGCTTATTTCCCCATGAAGCATTAGATTCATATATGTAATGATGCATATTGATTTTTAGGAGGAGAAGTGGATAACAAAAACGTGAAAACTGTTCTATCAAAAATGGGAATAGAGCTTTCAGACAACGAACTCTTGAAACTGATGGAAAATCTGCCTTTCGATGGTATTTCAAATCCTGATATGATTTTAGAGCATTTTTGGCTTTTTAATACTTAAAATTTTTTAACATCTGAAATTATTCCATTTCCTAAGACTAAAGAAATTTAAATCTTTATTCTAAAAAAGTAAAATGTTAACTTATTCTTGAGGTAAATTCGCACCTATGAAATTCTTAACTTTTAATTTGGGAATAAGCATGCCCACCATGTTGAACTATGCTGTCCAGAGGAAGGAGTACCCAATGCTAGCCTTACTCACAGATACCTGCAGGTGATTATGGAATTAAAGAAAGGAAAGCATTATGTTAACCTAGAGAGGGGTAAAAAAGGAGAGGTAGAGCAAGCACATACATGTGCATACACATACACACATGCTTGTACACACAGATACACATGCACACACACAATGCACGCTCACACAGTTGTACTTCTCCTAAATTTTCCAGTAACCCCATCATGTTCTAAACTCTCAAATTCTATTTTAATGGAGCACTATTTAAGGCAAGTATTAAGATTTTAGTTTTGCTGAACTAATTGTAGTAAATTACCAGATTATTTCTCTGTTACCTGAAACTTGCCCCCCCCTTTTTTTTGTAGATGATGGCAAGGTCTTTAAGAACCGGTTACTAGAAGTCGTGAAGTCTCTCAAAGGTGAGTGAGAAGTGCGATGAGAATGCAAATAAGATTGTGATCTTCGCATTGATGTAGTCACCATGACAACGAGCGCTGGACAAGTTGGCGAATGTCTCCTCTGTGTCCCATCTTACAAGAGGAAGTTCCACACGGGAAAGGAAATACCACATTTCACGTTTATGTAACAAAAATTATAGAAATGATTACCAGTGACTCAAAGGATTTGATCAGCAGCAAATATAAGTAGAATTGGGGTTTCAGCCATTAACATTCAGCCCTGTGTATTATTCAGAGTAAAGAATGTTTTCCGTCCACAAACCAAAATCCCTGAGTATTTGTTGCCATTTTAAACTTTGGTCTGTATAGGTTCCTCGAGTCAAGACTCAAAGGGCTAGTTCTAACTAAATAACAGACTTTGAATAGGTTTTAGTGGGTAGATAATGATCCAAAATAGTATCCAAGCACTATGGGTGATGACATACTGCTCAAAAAATTCACAGTGTGGTGTGCGTATCAGAAAATCTAAGAAGTCCTCTGTAGTGTCATTTAATCATCTCTGTGCCCTATTCTTTAGGTGGTAAAGTCGATGTCAACAACCTGAACACAGTTCTGAACAATATGGGAGTCAAGCTTTCAAGTATGGAGCTTAGAGATCTGAGTCAAACCATGCATGTTGGTGGTGAGCATCTGATCAGACGTCAAATGTCGCTCTGCGTGCCACTGTAATATACATAGACTGCATAATCTGTAAAGAAGAGAACCTTATTTTCTCAGTTGGGGAGGTTGTGAAGTCCCAGATTAAGGCCCCTGCATCCAGTGGGTGCTTTTGCTGTATCATTACATGGTAGAGTCCTTATGGACTAACCTATTAAAATCCTAATTTCAAGGCTAAGGAGATGGCCCTATGGTAAAGCCCTTGCCATGCAGGCATGGGGCCCTGTGTTCAAATTCCCAGATCCTGTATAAAGGGGCACAGGAGTATGACTGTAATCCAGCACGTCTGCAGTGACATGGGAGACAGACAGGAGACTCCCCAGAGGCTTGAGAGCCAGCAGCCTGGCATAGACAGCAGTTAAAGCACAGACCCTGCCTCAAACAAGGTAGGTGAGGACCAACACCCAGGGCTGCCCACTGACCACCCCATGTGCACCATAGTGTGTGCACGAGCATGCACACACACCACCACCACCAAGCTTTTTTAATCCCACCTTTTAATAGTATTAAAATGGCATATGAATTCTATATGAGTTGTAAAGAGGACGTACATTCAAATAACGGTATCTTAGTTTACTTCAAAGAACCTTGTGTGCATCTAAGTTTGCTTTTGTTTGTTTGTGTTATATATCCTTTTCAAAGAAGAAGGGAGAGCCAAGAAGAACCAAATGGGGGACACCAGACAATACAGCTGATTGTATTTTAGCACATGAGCAGCTGGTTTCCTATCTAAAAAAATAAAACATTACTCTGGTTTATGAGATTTTTGCTCTCACAAGTACCATATATTACAAGTCTTCCACATTTTGGCTGAGCTCAAATGCTCCAAATATACATCTCAATCACCTTTCCTCTCAATATAAACAAATCTGATCCAACAAAAGCCAGAAGTTGCATCATTGAAATTTTTAAATTTTTTAAAAAGACTTATTTATTTATTTATTATGTATTCAGTGTTCTGGCATATGTACCTGCAAGCCAGAAGAGGGCACCAAACTTCATTATAGATGGTTGTGAGCCGCCATGTGGGTGCTAGGAACTGAACTCGGAACCTCTGGAAGAGCAGTCAGTGCTCCTAGCCTCTGAGTCATCTCTCCAGCCCCTGAAATTTTTAGCATTTTAAGACTTTTAATATTTTAAGTGACAAGAAATTGAGTGATTCACATACAGAGTGTTCTTTTGAATGTGTATGCACATCATGGAATGGTGGCATCCTGCTGATGTTCATTGCTTCATTTTGGGGATGAGCACACAAAAAATCTATTCTTACTAAGCATTCAGATATAGAATACTCCTGCATTAACTGCTATATGGCAGCTCTTTTGAAATATTTCTTCTCTCTAGCTGAACATTGCATCCTTTGCCTACTTCTTCCCAACTTTACGCCTGGGCCAGCCCCTGTTAGCCAGTATTCTATGTCTTATTTCCAAAGTTCAGCTGTGTGACCCTCGGTGTGTATTCATGAAATCATGCATTTTTTTTCTTTCTGTGCCTGACACCTCCTTTTGCCCCTTCCCTCCCATTGTAGATGTCTCTAGTTTTTTTCTTATCACTCTCACTAGCACTTCAGTCCTGTGTTGGATAGAAGGGATGAGAGTGAGCACAGCTGTCTTAGGACAAATCTTGCTGGAAAAGCTTTCATACCCCCATTGGTTGCAATGTTAAACTGTGGGGTTTTTATAAGTGGCCTTGATTATATTGAGGATCATGGGTTGTTTATTTTTTTTAATCCATTTAGTTTTTCTATGTCTGTTAGTTGAAGAATGTGGCCATTGTCTTTCCACCACAGTATCAAAATACCTGGTACAGGTTATTTATGAAATAAGTAGATGTTTGTGTGGCTTAAGAGTTGTGGAGAGTCAGAGCCTGACATTGGCATAGATATGGTGATATGGCACCTCTTGACCGTATCACCACCTATGGAGCGTATGGTAAAGGTGGCTGTGTGTGTGGAAGCAACTGATTGTACCTTGAACTAGGAGCAGAATGAAAGGATGGTGCCAAATTCAGGCTAATGAGCACCACCAGAGACCCCTATGGGAGCCCTCTGAGGCTGTGTCTCAGGAGACTATGGTATCTGTGGTGGGAATGGGACCTGACTGATTGCAACCAGGAAGGTAGAGTGACATTCAGGATGCTTTCTTCTCTCCCAGTCCATCCAGCCTGAGATTCCCACCACTCCCTTGCTGTACAACAGGGTATAGCAAGAAACCACCCAAAATATAGTTTTGGTCCTTTTTGAGGAAGACACCGGAGACAGCAGTAGGCCTCTCAAATTAATCACTCTAGAATCTTCCTTTTCTGATGCTTGTCAAGGGAGAAAAGACAAAGTGATAGCCTAGAAAGTCTGTTCCATCACTGTTTCTGAAGTGTGTGAACAATGGGGATGGAGCCCAAAGAATAACACTGCGAGCCATCCCCACGCATGTACACAGAGTCCCATAGTCCCTGCGAGCCGTCCCCACGCATGCACAGAGTCCCATAGTCCCTACTACATCATAATGTGGTTCTCATCTTCTCCTATAGTTGATGAGAAAATTCCTCTACAAACACTGCTGGAAAAGCTGAAAGACTTTACAGGTGAGTGGAAAAGTTATAAAATTAGGGTTTGAGTTAACCACATTTTATAGTCACTGATATTTCTCAATACTCAGTGCTTGAGTTACAAATTCTGGTGTTTTTATATACTTGATAATGATATCTGACTAAAATTTCATGTTTAAAATTTCCTGTAGTTTTGGAATGAGATTCTATTTAGTCTATTGTTTATAATGCTTTGTAAACACCGTAGAGAAAGGCATAGCAAACCTGAATGATGTTTTCAACTAATCAAGTCAGTGTCCTCATTGTGTTCATTGTAATTCTTCTTTTAAAAATCAAAATGATTTTTTGGCTAAGCATAGCATCTCATAACTGTAAACCCAGAATTCTGGAGACTGAGGCAAGAAGATCCTGAATTCACAGCCAGTCTCAGCTATAAAATAACTTTGAGGCCAATGTGGGACACATAAGGAAAATAAAGAAGCAAATAAATGAATATAAAATTATATTGGAAGAAAATTTTATCAAAGTATCTTTTAATGAATTAAATTGGGCCTGATAAGATGGCTCAGTAGGTAAAAGTACATGCTGCCAAGTCTACCTGAGTTTGGGTCCTAGGACACACATGGTAGAAGAGAGAAAAGTGACTCCTACAAGTTCTCCTCTGGCCTCCACACCTGCATCACACACATGCACATACACTAAAAAATAAATGTAGTAAATAAAATTCATACAATTTCATTCTGGAAGTTATTGTTTACCCACTGTAAAAGAAGCTTATGTATATCATGAAGATAAATTTAGCCTAACAAGGTTATTGATGCTATAGTTTTAAATTTTTTTCTTTTTACTTTAATCTTTGACCTGAAAGCTTGGGCACTTTTAATTATGAAGAAACTCTTCTTGTTAGACGTCAAGCACGGTCTGAACTGTGATGCTCAGCCAATCTCTTTTGACAGGTGAGAAGATTGAGCCTAGTGATGTACAACGTGTCCTGGCAAACCTTGATATCGAGCTCACAGACAAGGAACTGGAAAACCTAATGAAAACACTGCCCCTCGATGGTAAGTCAGTGGAGCTTCTTGGGAGGTTGAGGTTCTTTTACCTGTAGGCAGACATTTCTCTCCCACCTGCCAGTTCCCGAATAGCAGACACAGAGGCTTAATAGTATTTGTAAATGCTCAGCCGATAGCTCAGGCTTGTTATTCACTAACTCTTATTTAAATTAGCCTGTATTTCTCATCTGTGCTTCGCCATGTGGCTCATGGCCTGTTACCTCGTTTTCTATATGTCCTGCTTTCTAGGCGGCTGGCTGGCATCCCCTGACTCCACCCTTCCTCATCCCATCAGTCTCAGTGTGGCTTTCCTGCCTAAGTTTATCCTGTTCAGCTATTGGCCAATCAGCTTGTTTATTAATCCAATTATAACGACATATACTCACACTGTGTACAGAGGATTATCCCACAGCATTTTTAGCATTGCATTTTTACTTATTTCAAGTAATTAAAGGATAATTTTTAAAACTAAGATTGATGATGCATAAGAAAATTATCAGCATCAGAGTTTGTTTTAGAAATGAAGCAGCCCTTGATAAATGTTTTCTGTTTATGCCACCACACCAGTAATAAGTTCACATCATATAAAAAGAGGCTAAGGGGAAATGGAAGAAATGAAAAATAAAATCAGAATTTAAAAGAAAGGAAAGCTACATATGTGTTGATATAATAGACTCCTTAGAGGAACACACTTAGCACATTGGGAAAGATCAGTTCATTGTTAAAGATGAAAAATTCAGGCAAAATATTGTTTAAAAATTCTATTGATTATTGAATAACTCATATGCTATATAATTAACACAATGAAAGTGTATGTTGGAGCTGGAGAGATGGCTCAGTGGTGAAAAACACTGTTTACTCTTCCAGAGGACCTGGGTTGAGTTCCCAGCACCCACATGGCACCTCACAACTGTCTGTAACTTCAGTTTCAAAGGACCGAACACCCTCTTCTAACCTCTTGGGACACCAGGCATGCATATGGTGAACAGACTTACAGATAGGCAAAACACTCACACACATAAAATAAAAATAAATCGTATTTCATACAGTCACAGACTTGTGTCTTCCTCACCATCGTCCATTTTAGAATTTGGAATGATGTTGGCATCCTTATCAAAAGTGAGCTTATTGTAAACATAAAAGATTACTTCTGCAGCTTTCTTCTATGGTGTCTATGATTCATGTTACCCCAGAACACATTGATTACTGCTGCTTTGTACTGAGTCCTTCGGTTTTAAAGTGCAGGTCTTCCTCCTTTGTCCTTCACTGCCAAATGAGTCTTAGTATTAGCCTCTCCATCTGCACAAACAAGTTAGTATGGGTTTTGATAAATCACTTAGGACCTGCAGATCAGTTTGAGGGAGAACATCATGTTCACAATGTTAAGTTTCGTGATGAGCTGTGAACACAAAGTTTGACTGAGTCTTTAAAAATTCCCTTCTACCATACTTTTTATTTTAGAGTAGATGTTTTCCCTTTCTGCTAAATTTATCCTAAAGCATTTTTTTTATAATCGGAATCATTTGTGTTTATTAATTATATACAAAATCTAATTGGTGTTTATAAACAAGTTAGTAGTTTTGAACATTTGGAGTTTTTATTATTAAAGTCATACTATTTTGCTAATCTCAAATTTACCCTAACATGGTTTACGGCTTTTCTGACAGATACTGGGAAGTTCCATAGTAACAGGCTGCTGAAGGGTGTGAAGGCTCTCAAAGGTAAGGGGCCACAGGGCAAGGCATAGCATCTGGACTCTCCAGGCTTTATGCCACTCAGTTATGGACTGGGGCCCATAGAGTGCACAGCTATGGTTCACTGAGCATACATTTTATCTGCTGTTGCAATGTCCTTTTTGTGAGATGAAGTCTATTATGTTTTTACCTTTGTTCCACTTTTTCTCTAAATAAAGAGTGAATCAAAGAGCCGTCCATTATTGAAGTGCACCATGGAGCCACAGAGGTTGTAGTTTAGAAACATAAACCCGTCCTGCTGTCTGTGCTATGGAATGAAGCTGGCATCTACAGTTTGCTTAGCTCAACCTTCTAACACTGTTCAAACATATCAATTTATCAATAAGAATAATTTAAAAATTCCTGTTCTGATAAGGCATTTGACAGGACAGATTTATTTGAGACTTCAGTTTTATTGAAAGTAATATTACAAAACCATAAAATATTAGAATTTTTAAATCTCTCAAATGTTGCTTTACTGCCTCTTTTTGAAGGGGGTAAGATCAAAAAGGATAATCTCCACAGTTCTTTGGAAAATATGGGAATAAAACTCTCAATGGAGGAATTTGCTGAAGTAACAGAAAACCTAGAAACTGATGGTGAGTAATAAGGCAGATTTAAATTATTTGTTGACTTTATCTCCTATATGATGAAATCTTTAAAATTGCGACAATATTGAATAGATATTTTAAAACTTAAAGGAGATCCCAATGTTAAGATAAGAATGCTCAGTTAATTTTTTTAAAAAAATTAATATATTTCTATGTGAATTATAAAAATTTCTGGGAATGGAGAGATGGCTCAGTGGTTAAAAGCACTGGCTGCTCTTCCAGAGGATCTGAGTTCAATTCCCAGCACCTACATGGTGGCTCACAACCATCTGTAATGAGATCTGATGCCCTCTTCTGGTGTGCAGGCAAACATGCAGGTAGAACACTGTGTATATACATAATAATTAATAATTAGCTAGTTAGTTAATTAATTACTCAATTTCTGTGAGCTAGCAGAATTACTAAAGCGTTAGTGAGGACTGGACATAGAGTACAGTGGTCAGTGCTTGTCTAACACACATGAGGCCCTAAATCCTCAGTACAAGGAAGAAGGGGACAGGGAAAGGGAGAGGAAGGAAGGAGGAGAAAAAAGAGAGGAAGGAGAAAAAGAGATAGGAAGATGGAAGGGGAAGACAAATGTGGGGGCAAAGAAGGAAGGGGAGGGAAGGAATAAAGGAAGTCAGGCAAAGAGAAAAGAAAGGAAGAAAAAAGTGAAGAGGAGCAAATAAAGAGAGAGTGAGACGTGTGTTTCTAGGCGAGTAATAAAGCAAGCTGGGACGGAGTGCACAGCAGAGACTTCAGAACTGTGCAGCCTCGTCTTATTTGTTCCTCTGCCCATTGCAGTCTACTGTCTATCCTTCCTCCTTTTGGTCAGTACACCCATAAGCTAAGCAGTGATCTAACTGTAAAGTCCTGTCTTTTTAGCTGTTGTCCTGCTCTCTTCTAAGGGATTCTCTCTTATTATACTAAGTCGATTACTCAATTGTAGCATTTGATGCAAAAATATGGTGTCATTCATTTATGTGAAATATAACTTTTATTGGAATTCAAGAAATATATGTTGAAAATTACAATCAGCATGCCCTCAGCTTATTGTTAAGTTCTTTATTGACCATATACAATCATAACAAATAATAAAGTTTTTGCCTTTTCATTAAAAAAAAAAAGGGTCCCCTCTGTTGTCTGCCACACTTTCCCTTCAGGATGGGCTACTCCAACCTTATCCAGTCCTGCCTTGCTTTCTCTCCGCTTGGACAATTTCTGTCTTTCAACAATTGAAAGCTTAGATTCTCGTGGTTGCTTCATCAGGGCAATATTGATTGCTTTCATTTTGTTTTTATCATGTTTTTGTTTTTTGTTTTTTTGAGACAGGGTTTCTCTGTGTAGCCCTGGGCCCTGGTTGTTCTGGAACTCAATGTAGACCAGGCTGGCCTCAAACTCAGAGATCCACCTGCCTCTGCCTCCCAAGTGCTGGAATTAAAGGCGTGTGCCACCACTGCTTGGCTGCTGTTTGCTTTTCTAAATGACAATATGTTTATTATAGAAATATTTCCCTACATGCATACAATAGACTCTGATATATTCACCTCTCCATTACCTTCTCTTCACGTATGCATGTGTATCTGAGTCTGGTTTATTTCACTTAGTGTGATTATCCTAGTTCCACCCACTTTCCTGCAAATGATGCACCTTTGCTCTTTTGTCTGAATTAAAAATTTCATGGTGCATGTAAAACCACCTTTCTCCATTCACTCATTGATTAATGTGCGCCCAGGCTGGTGCCCATAAAATCTCAATGATGGTTTTTATTTGCGTTGCTCTGATGGCTACGGTTGCTGAACACTTTTGCATGTCTCAGCTTAGAGTTTGTGCTCCTTTGGAGAGCTGTCTCTTCAGCTCGTTTGCCCAACTGTTAGTCGTTTATTTGCTCTTGTGTTGTTTGCTTTTTTTAATTCTTTAGGCACTCAGGATGCAGCTGAATAGCCGACAGTGATCAGCTTCATTTCAGAGACTCTGTCTTGATTCTGGCCCTTGCTTCCCCCAGGGCGCAGAAACTTTTCAGTTCAACAAAATCCCACCCATTGAGTCTGATATTGCTCCCATGGCTATGGAGTCCAGCTGAGAAAGTCATGCCCTGTGACTATATCTTGAAGTGTTTCCCCCAGTAGTCTCAAATATTCAGATGCTATATTAGTTTTTGATCCAGTTTGAGTTGATTTTCTTATAGGGAGAGAAATAGGGATCCTCTTTGTCTTCTCTGTGTGGCTGTCTAGTGTCCCAGAGCATTTGTCAAAGAGGCTGTCATTTCTCCAGAGTCTGTTTTTTTAAATACATTTGTCAAAAGTCGGGTGGCTATGACTGTGTGAGTTTGTTTTGGGGCCCTCTCTTCTGTTCCGTTGATCTATGCATCTGTTTTTCTACTGATAAGTAGCTTAACTAGCTATTTTGTTGCTATGGATCTGTATTATAAATTAAAATCAGATATTGTGGTAACTCTAGTATTGCTTTTTTTTTTTTTTTTTTTTTTTTTTTTTTTTTTTTTTTTTTTTTTTTTTTTTTTTTGCTCAGGATGACTTTGACTTTGGCTATTTGAGGGTCTTTTGTGTGTCCATATGGATTCTACAATTATTACTCTATTTCTGTGAATAATACCATTGGAATTTTGATAGTGATTACATTGAACATGTAGGTTGCTTTCAATAATGTAGTATTTTTCATAATCTTCGTTCTGCTCCTCCGTAAACATGAGAGGACTGTCCATCTTCAAGTGTCCTCAGCTCTTCATTGTTACATGATATTCATTGTAAAGATCCTTCACCTCATTGGTGAAATTTCTCTACATTTGGGGGAGACAGTAGATAACAATGCTGGATAGGATTGCTTTCCTGGTTTCTTCTCAGAAATGTTAATTGTTGGCTTATAAGGAAAGTGCTTGTTTTTATGTGATGGGTTTGTACGATGTTTCTCAGATCTAAGCGACTTCTGGTGGTGCTTTAGGGTCTAATTTAAGAACTCATTCTTAACATCTGCCTGACCACGCAAGTGAAGTCTTTTCCTTTCCTTTCTGTATTCCCTTTATGTCTTTGTGTAGCCTTATTGCTGTCCTTACCCAGGACAGATTGACAACTGGTGCTTATGTCCTCCTTATTATTTAAGTGGAAATGTCCCCAGAGCTCAAACAGGTGTGAACTGGAGCTGGGCAGTTCCTCTCAGCAGGTCAGGGATTCATCGTGGCAGAGCATTGCATGTGAGGCCCTGGGGATCTCCAAGACTTCAAATAATTATTTGAATAATATGTATTAATTAAGTAATTAAAATGTATTAATTAATTAAAATGAAAACCATTATAAGGTGTTTTTAAAATTAGGGGAAGGAGGGGGCACACCTGCTTTGGCACATGTTTGGGGTCAGAGAATGGCTTCCAGGAAGTCAGTCCTCTGTTTCTGGCATGCGGGCCCTGGAGGCAGGACTTAGGTCATCAGCCTTGGTGGTGAAAGCCTTTACCCACTGAGCCACCTCACTGGCCCATGGTTAGTTACAGCAGCTAAAAAGAGAATGAACAAGCTTCCAACGGATATTCTTAATATGGCATGAATTCATAAAAAGCCAAAAAGCTTAAGAAGTGTCCGAATCACGGTGGGAGCTGGATTTAGCAGGACTTCACTATGTATGCATGATTGGTATTTGCTTTCTGAGCTCACGCCATTGACTGTGTGTTTCTGTTGCACATTTCCAGCAAAGGGGAATGCTGATCTGCAGAAAGTGATGGAGAGAGTAAAAGCTGTCACGGGTGAGCACAGAGTCCCACCGCAAAGGCTTCTTATTGGTTCTGTTATTGTGCTTTGCCACTGGCCATACTTGCTTTGGGAATTCTGTTACTTTACTCTGTTTATAAGCATCTGACTAAACTAGACTTTAAAATTAGACTCTTGTTAGTAAAACTTTACTGCTACATCTTGGTAGAGATACATTTATTTTCTGAAATAATTGTGGCAGATCTTTTCTCTTGGTTAATACAATAAAGGTTAACAGAAATATTTAAAATCCACATAATCGAAGCTGGATATAGTGGCACATTCATGTAATCTCAGCACTTGAGAAGGTGGAAGTAGGAAGATTGTAAGTTTGATACCAACCTGGACTACACGGCAAGACCCTGACTCAAAAAGAAAATAAGACTCCCATTCCCCCAGAATTTCTGGTTTGTGAAGGTTCCTCCTAATTAAAGAATAGATATTTTGTTCCTTTCCCATAGGCCATGCAGAAGCCTCATTTGGGGCAGACTGCCTTGAAAGGCTTTATTTTCCTTTCTAGCTACTAGACACACAGTCAAATGTCAGCCTCAACCAACTGGGAAAGTGCTGAGGCTGCTAAGGAGGGAAGTCATTATTCCTGGAGGAACTACAAGACCTGGCCAGTGTGCGCTGATATGAACTGGAACATGGGTAGGACAGGCTCTTGAGAGCACTGTATGTAGCAAAGTGGTGTGTGGCATGTGAGGAAGTTTACTGATACAAGGACGGGATCCTGTCACTCGGACTTGAGTGCATGGTCAAATGTGCTGCTAGTATGGCTCCCAGAAACTGGAAGAACAACGCTCCATGTTAAATTATTTAGAAATTCCAGAAATACTTTTGAGGTATGTGGAGACAGAACAAAAATGTTTAAAAAAAAATAGTGTAGAGTCTGTTACAGAAGACCAGAAAGAGACATGATGGAGTCACTATGTTTTGTTGACCAAGACAACACGAACAGTGCCTGCTTCCAGTCTCTGGATCCCACTTCCTCTCAAAGCCGTGACTTTGATGAGGGAACTCAGATTCAGCTGTCTCTATAGTTCTCTTGATCCTGGCTTCAGCGGAGTTTCCTTACCAAACAGGAAATGTAGACCCTTTTAAAGGTTGCCATGAGGCCTTTGAGCTTTACTACACCAACTTGCTACATCAGCCATCCAACATTTACAGTTGCACTTTCTTTAAAGCTCTTAAAGTTACAAGCGCATGTAAGCAAAGGAGTCTTGATTTGCATGAGGGCTCTTGTTAGGCATATCCAAATCCAGGCTGCAGGTTAAGTTTTACAAGCAAAACCACATTCAAACTGGCTTGCTCAAAGTGATAACTAGGAGATCTATACAGAACACAGGGACTAGAGGCTCATAAAGGGCTGACCTTTATCCACGTGAGACTCTGATAGGTTGGTCAGGAGCCATGTGATGAAAGCAGTACAATCGTTATTTAGTAAAAGAAGAAAGGGGGAAATTGGAATGGAAAAAGAAAGTAGTGACTATTTCATGTTGATGGCATACCAACTTATACATAGATTATTTTCCAATTTAATCTAAAATTTTCTTCTAATTTGAATGTAAGTTGAGCAAATTTTTAAATCAAATTATTAAAAGCTTGTCCTTTTTTTTGCTACACTACTGGATCATTGTGCCATTTTTGTGACCTACAATTGAGGCAGTTCTTAAGAGTTTCCAGACAATCCAATAGGAAGTTGGGTTTGTTAATGGTGGTTTATATCATTATACATGAGTTCTGTGGTATATTGTTGTGTTATAAAAAGCAAAGTGTGGAATAACCATTGTAGATTAATACATGTCATGTAATAGCAGAATAAAATAAATGTGAAATATTTGACAAGTGGCATAAAGTAGAAGTATCTTAGATCCCAACATTATATACCCCATGTAATATTACAGTCCTTATATATTTTATTCAGTGAATTATTGCTTTTATGTGAAAAGCAAAATCATGATTCAGAACATTTTTTTCAATGCGAGACAGATGTTTTCAAAATGGATTTTATGAGCATTTGTGAACCTATTGTTGGGCTTCACTCTGTACTCGAAGATCCTAATGCAGTTTATAAACATATGAAGTGTGTGAAGGTGTAAGATCAGATCCATAGCTTCCCTCAGATTTTCAAAGGGAGTGCATCTCAAAGAAACAAATCCCTTTGAAATTCACTATTTTCAAGTCAATGATTTTCTTCCCATGGTTCTGTCTTTTTCTGAGTAGAAAATGTCAGTATAAAAACTCTGGAAGATGTTATAAGCAACATGGGCATCAAGCTGACCAACAAAGAACTTGAAGACCTGACAAAAAGCCTCCCCGTTGGTGGTGAGTATGGTCGATGCCATTGGCTTTTTAATGACTTTGGTTTTGGAGATATGACCTTGCTATCTATTGAACTTGCTATGTTTCTTAGTTAGGTTCCTACTGCTGTGAAAAAAAATCACTATGACCAAGAGAGACTTGAGTGGCAAAGGGATTATTTCCTCTTATAGTTCATAGTCGATTAGAAAGGGAAGTCGGGGCAGAAACTCAGGAAAGGAACCATGGCAAACACCATGGGGGAACACTGCTCCTTGGCTTGTTTCTCATGGCCTGCTCTGCCTGCATTTGGCCAGGGGTGCCACCATCCCCAGTAAACTGGGCCCTCCCACATCAATCATTAAAAAAGAAAACACCCTAAAGACTTAGCTACAAGCTGTCTAATGGCGACACTTCCTCAGTTGAGGTTCCTCTGCCCAGAAACTCTAGTTTGTTTCAAGTAGACAAAAGCTAACCGGGATGCCGTGCAATCCAGACTGCCTAAGAACTCTTGATCCTCCTGCCTGCACCTCCTGAGTGAAAGGAGTACAGCCATGTGCCACCATGTCCAGGTCCACTGGCTTAGGAGCTTTTTGGTTTTATAGACATTTAGCCTCAGAACAAATAAATGAGCTTTATCTAGGGAAAAATAGTCATGCTGGGTCAGACAGTGCCAGTAACAAAGCACTTGAGAAGGTAGGTCCTGGGCACCAGTGGCATGGTCAGGAAAGCTGGCCTCTGGGAAACAGTCACTTTTGAATCCTGTCTTTTCATTGTCAGATTTGAGATTTGCTCTTTTGTGCGGGGAAAGACAAATACATATTTTTGAAACAAGATTATTTTCAATTTAAATTTTCCTGTGCTTCATAGTTTTATATTATATATTTATATTATATATAAATATAGTTATATATTTATATTATATATATAAATATTTGGATGATGACTTAAAGTGCTTAACAAGAGCCCCTCTGTCACCCATAGGGCCATGACTTTAGGTCATTATCTTAGGAGAATGGAGAGTGTTCATAGGTTATTTTGTATCATATTTTGAGCTTCAAGTTATGTTTTCTGTTGTAGCTGATAATAAAGTGCATCTGAAAACTTTGCAAGATGAAGCAAAAGCTTTTACTGGTAAGAATTAGTCATAAATGATTTTTAAATTATGATTTATGTTTAATCTTATAGTATTTTCTGAAATGTAGTATACCTTATAAATTCATGTATTTTCAGTATTCCTCTTGATAAAATATTTGCATCACTGACCCACAGATTTATTTATTTATTTACTTATTTTATAAGTAAACAGCAAAGTCTGTTTTTTAATAATATCTTACTTTCTTTGCTACTTTTTTCCAATAAAATGGTGTCATTATTTACCAACATCAGAACTAGATAGTTACAATAAGAGAATAAAACTTTTAAAAAGATATAACTAATATCTTGCGAATAGCATAAAGTTTTGACAAAATAGAGGAAATATATAATGTTTTAATTATTTTTTATTATGCTATTGATCCTAAATATCCAAACAATTATATAGCCATTCTCTGCTACCTGGTACTATTTTCATCACTAAGAATATACAGTAGAATCTACATAATGTAGTGGCTTGTAGCAGATAAATTCTGTTTTAAACTTACAGCAAACTATTGTCGGGAGGTTTTACATATCTTTCCTATTTGTTCGTGTGGTAGAAGCATATTTGTAGATGATTCACAATAATTTGGTTATTCCCTAATATCTTATGAACATTCATCTTTTTAAGGTGAAAAAATTGACTCTAGTGACCTCCAAAGTACACTGAAGACTCTGGGGATTGAGCTTTCCAACAAGGACTTGACGCAACTCCTGAAAATGCTGCCCGTCGATGGTGAGTCACACCCATGTGCCATGCCAATGGCAGATCCCTCTCAGGGAATTTGGCTTAGTGGGCTTTTGAGTTCTCAGTCTTTACAAAAATTCCATAAGTTAACGCAAAGGCACATTTGACTTTAAAGTAAATTGTCAGTACTCCTCGGACACTATCTGAGAGTGTTCATCACATTGTCATTTGAGGACTGGAACAGCTACAGAATAAAAAAAAAATTGTGCTTTCTATAGCTTACTGTGTTGCAGCATGGAATAATTAAACTCATAAATGACTATAAAGTCCAAGAGTGGATAAGTTTTATGAC
This sequence comes from Ondatra zibethicus, assembly GCA_004026605.1. Taxonomy (NCBI): domain Eukaryota; kingdom Metazoa; phylum Chordata; class Mammalia; order Rodentia; family Cricetidae; genus Ondatra; species Ondatra zibethicus. The sequence continues at coordinate 104,718 of PVIU01002598.1, read as the reverse complement.
AATGAAAAATAATTGCATTTAAATGTTGATGCTGTGTGACTTTGAAAGACCAGTTTTGATGACATCTCACTAAAACACATCCTGCTGCAATCATGTAATTTGTACTGTTTGGTGACTTTCCATGTCAGTGTTGGAGAGATCCGAATGCTGCCTCTTTTTACAGATCATGGAAAGGTGTTTCAAAACAGACTGCTGAAAGACTTGAGGAGCAACAGACGTGAGTAGCAATGAGAAGGCGTTTGACCACTCTCTGCTGTCGAATTTGCATTAGTTCAGTGCAGAGATTTGTGTTGCCTCTTGAAGAATATTTGTTTTGTTCTGGTAATCATCTGTATTGTACAAGGACCTTTCTGCTGTCTTCTATTTTACAAATTTCCTGAAGAAGAATGATATGAACAGAAATGCATATAGAGTACAGTTGTTGTGACCTATACCTTTAATCCCAGCACTCAGGAGACTGAGGCAGGAGAATCACTGTGAGTTTAAAGTCAGCCTGAAGTTTATACTGAATTACAGGCTGCCCAGACTATACTGGGAATACTCTGTCTCAGAACAAAAGAAACTGGAAGGTTGGAGAGGAGGAGGAGAAGGGAAGGAAAATGGACAGAACAGGCCGGCAAGGTGGCTCAGTGGTGGGGAAAGGTGCCCACTGCCTAATGACTTGAGCTCAGTGCCCCAGAAACATGAGGTGGAGAGAGAGAACTGACTCGCACAAGTTGTCCTCTGACATCCACATACACATGAGTATTTCACACATGCACACGCACGCACACACACACGCACGCACACACACACACACACACACACACACACACACACACACACACAAATTAATTAATGATACTTTTGGACCGTGAGTGGGTGTTTTAGAAGAAGAGGAGGAGGACAACAGGAAGGAGGAGAAAATAACCAGGAAAATCATCTGAAACCATTTAGGGAACAATTGAAGCCTCTCTCCTTGTGGGGATTATTGATTTGTCTTTTTCCTTACCTCTGCCCCACTTCATGTTCTCATGTGTAGACACTTAAATTCTGAGAAAATAAATTAATATTTAACCCTGCTCTTAATCTTTTAGGGAACTGAAGGAAAATCTATTATAGTTTTGTTCTTTTGTTCTTAAATATTGGCAGTTATACTAGACTATGGAAGCAGTCTCTTTTCCCGTACATATTAAGTGGTAAAATCTGCTAGTCAACCATAATAACATGTGTGCACTTTAGAATACCTTTGAGTCTCAATGCTTTAGAACCACCCCGCTTTTCTCCGTTTCCTTTCGTGTTCACTAGGAGGGAAGGTTGATGTAAATAACCTGGATGCTGCCTTAGAAGCCCTAAACATCAAGCTCACAGAAAAGGAACTTGAGCAGGTGAAGGATATTCTGAAAGATGGTGAGTGGTACAGGAAGTCTGGTTTTTAAATAGGAGTTGAGTTTGCAGGATTAGTTATGAGTACTTTAGGATTTAATTTACTTTTAACCTGAGAGATTTTAATAGCTTTCAGAAGAACTTTAATGAAACAAATGAGACACCTCATTTTTTTGTCCCTTTAAAACGTGTAACCTGAGCAGGCATGATGGCCCAGCAGGGAAGGGCGCTCACCACCGAGCCTGATGATGGGACCCACATAGTAGGAGGAGAATGAATCCTGTAAGTTGTCCTTTGACCTCCACATGTGCACCACGGTGCATGCACACCACCCACCCACACATGTGCATCCTGGTGTATGCACACCACCCACCCACAAATATGCACCCTGGTGCATGCACACCACCCACCCACACATGTGCACCCTGGTGCATGCACACCACCCACCCACATGCACACAAAATAAATAAAAATATGACATTTTAAAATCAAAAACCCTTTGGTTTTTTATTTCTCCATACATCCCAGAGTAGGGGTTTTATGCTACTGATGAGGTAAGAATTACTGTTTGATTTTTAGGAAAACAGGATCTGCAGCCTGATTTTTCTCACTGGTCTGTAGCTCATTGATATTAATCCAGTGTATTTGATTTGTTCAACCATTCTTCTTTCTTCTAGTCATGGATTTTGAAATTTCTTGCCTCCATATATTCTCTCTTCCTGTTCCTTTCTGAATTTTGTCGCTGTGACAAGTGCATGAGAAAGCAAGATTATGCTGCTAATTTTTGAGATGTGAGCAGATTGGGTGTGATGGTGCACATGTGTAATCTCAGAACCTGGGGACTTGAGGCAGGAGAATTCTGAATTCGAGGTCAGGCTTGGCTATTTGGTAACCAAGATCCTTTCTCAGAGAGCAAAAATGAGTTGACTAGGTGGCTCAGCAGTCTAGAGCACTTGCTCTCAGGGAGGTCCCAGGTTCAGTTCCAAACATGGCTGCTGAAAACCATCCATAGCTCCAGTTCTAGGGGACCCAGCATCCTCTTTTGTCCTCTGCAGGCTCTAGGCATGTATGTGGTGTGCATACATACATGCTGACAAAGCACTCATACATATAAAATAAAATCTTTTTTTTTCTTTTCTTTTTTTTCTCTGTAACTTTGGGACTTGTCCTGGAACTAGCTCTTGTAGACCAGGCTGGCCTTGAACTCACAGAGATCCACCTGCCTCTGCCTCCTGAGTGCTGGGATTAAAGGCGTGCACCACCACCACCAAGCTAAAATAAAATTTTTAAAATAAAAAAAAAAACCCAGGAGCTACCGAGATGGCTCACAAAGTATGGCACTTGCTGTGGGAACATGAAGGCCTGAGCTTGAATCCATAGCACCACACAAAAGCTGGTCGACAGTAACAGATTGCTTCTGTGTCCAGCTCAGTGAAGAATGACAGGGGAAGACACATGACATTAACTAATGTTATTGTTATTGATGTAATAGTAATAATAAATTTGAAAAGTGAAAATACACATAGCATACTCCTTAGAGTCCTGAGGGTTTTTAGAGGCTGTGTACCAACCCATTACCAAGGATTACGGTAACTAAAGAGAGACAAGACATTTCCTTACACACTTGTGTTGTTTTTTTCTTAATATTTTGCAAAGTGTAATTATAATTTTAATTTGATTCATTTTAACTTAAAATGGGTACAAATGATACAGCAAGCTGATGACTAGCCTGATACCAGCCAGATGGTTCGAGGAGTCACTAACCTGACCCAAGTCGTTCCTGCTGCCTCCTCCCAACCCCAAATTCCTTGCTGCTTAACATGGGTCTCCGTTTCAATCAGCAGCGGACAATACAAGATGACAGTCTTTGCAAATATTGGGAAAATCATGACCTTGAGAAGTAAAGTTGGAGGACTGCTCAGTCCCAAGCAAAGCCACTTAGAACATGTACATGACATACTTTTTATTAATGATTGAAGAAGAAAAATGTCACTCTTTATATATTTTTGTTCCAAAGCTCCAAAGGATGCGATAGTGCAAAATGATAGAATTTTGCCAGAAGGTCACAAGCGAACACTGCCAAAAGTCAATATTTGTTAACTTTTGTACTGAAAATTATGGAGTAGCTAGAATTATAACTTGAATTTTCTTAAATATAAGAAGATAAGCTTATTTCACAATTTGCCTTTTGTTCAAACATTTTTAGAACATCTTTGTTCATTATTTACTATCAGATGTAAGTCTTCATTTTAATTAGATTTACTTTCTTGGTTTACTTAGTACATAATTAATCTTAAATATAAAGGATCTTTTGAGAGAGACAGCTTTTTCTGAGTCTGTGCTATTATTCCCCTCTTGTCTTAGGAGGCCATAAGAAAATTGATGTGGGAAAACTGGTGGATACAATACAGTCTATCACAGGTAAGAAGAAAGTTGGCAAATAGATGTGACTATAATTTCTTTTGTAGTAAACTGATTTTGCTTTTCTCTCATTAGACATTTTTGAGAGAACACCAAGTAATAAAAATATACTCAATCTTATGTAAAGATTTTTTATATAAGTTTTAAGACTTACTGGTTTTAAGAGAGAACTTGGGCCTTTTAAAATCTGAAGTTAAAAAGTATGCTTCAGTGAAATAATAATTTATATTTTAAAGAATGCTCAAGCCAAAGTAAAGAAATTTAAGTACAAGAAAAAAATCGACAACATATCAGGTCAAAAAGGTGAGAGCTTTCTTCAGTTTTTTCTGTTTTTAAAGTTTATATATTTTTAATTCCTTTGGAACTTTATATACATATGCAATGTATTTTGATCACATTCACCTACTATTCCTTCCACTAACTCCTCCCAACTGGATGTCCTGTGAGTTGGTTTGTGGTGCAGCTAACTCATGGGAGTAGGGCCATGTTCCTGAGCATGGCTGACACACCAGGGGCCTCACCCTTAAAGAAATTGACTCTCCGCAACTATCAGTGGCCAGAGCTCCTCAGCTAGGAGTGGGGGCTCATGACACTCCCATACTGGGATGTTGATTGCCTTCATCTTGTCCAGGCAACTCCGGCTGTTGTGTGTTGATGAGTCCAGCTGTCCTGTCATGTCCAAGGACACTGTTTTGCCCTGATCCTCACCTACTACTGGCTCGTGCAATCTTTCCACTCTATGGCTGTCTTTTCTGAGATGCTTCCCAGGCCATGCAGGGAGCCAGTTAATTTGTTCTCTTAAAACTTTTGAGTAGAGGGAAGTCAGGGATGGTGATGCCTCTGGAAGTTCTTTTATGGTACAGGGTTGTTTTACCTATCCTGGGTTTTTTTCTGTTTTTCCATATGAAGTTGAGTATTGTTCTTTCAAGGTCTGTAAAGAATTGTGTTGGAATTTTGATGGGAGTTTTGTTGAATCCAGAGATTGCTTTTGGTAGGATGGCCATTTTTACTGTTAATCCTTTCAATCCATGAGCATGAGAGATCTTTCCAACTTCTGATATCTTCTACAATTTCTTTCTTCAAAGACTTGAAATGGTTGGCTTGCATGTCTTTCACTTGCTGGGTTAGAGTTACACCAAGATAGTTTGCTTTATCTGCCTATTGTAAAGGGTGTTGTTTCCCTGATTTTAATCTCAGCTGTTTGTGTATAGAAAGGCTACTGTTGTCTCTGAGCTAATTTGTATCCAACCACTTCTCTTGAATGTGTTTATCTGCAGAAGGAGTTCCCTCGTAGATGTTTTGGAGTCACTTGGGTATATTGCTATATGTCTGCAAATAGCCATACTTTGACTTCTTCCTTTCTAATTTGTATCCCCTTGGTCTCCTTTTGTTGTCTTATTGTTCTAGCTAGAACTTTGAGTACTATATTGAATAGATATGGACAAAGTAGACAGTCTTGTCCAGTTCCCTGATTTTAGTGGAATTGCTTTAAGTTTTTCTCCATTAAATTTGATGTTGACTATAGGCTTGCTATAAATTGCCTTTATTATGTTTAGGTATGTCCCTTGAATCCCTGTTCTCTCGAAGACTTTTATCATGAAGGGGTGTTGAATTTTGTCCAAGGCTTTTCCAGCATCTAATGAGATGATCATGTGGGGTTTTTTCTTTCAGTTTGTTTATATAGTAGGTTATATTGACAGATTTTCATATGTTGAAAATGTTTATATAGTAGGTTATATTGACAGATTTTCGTAGGTATCACTGCATACCTGGGATGAGACTACTTGATCATGGTGTGTAGTCAGAGGCTGCTTGTTCATTTCCTGGCCACCCAGACCCAAAATAATCACACAGAAACTATATTAATTGCAATACTGTTTGGCCAATAGCTTAAGCATATTTCTGGCTAGCTCTTACATCTTAAATTAACCCATTTCTATTATTTTATATTTTATCATGAGGATTGTGGCCTACCGGTAAGGTTCTGGCTGGCTGTCTCCTTCCGCGGCTACATGCCATCTCTCTGACTCTGCCTACTCTCTCTGTACATCTGTTTGGATTTTCTGCCTGCCTTTACTCTGTTAAGCCATTAGACAAAAGCAGCTTCTTTATTAACCAAATGGCAATAAAACATATTAACAGCATAAGAGCAGAATCCCACATCAATGGTGAATGATCTTTTGGATGTGTCCTTAGATTTATTGAGAGTTTTTGCATCAATGTTAATGAGGAAAATTGGTCTGTAATTCTTTGTTGAATCTTTGTGTGGTTTGGGTATCAGGGTGATTGTGGCCTCACAAAATGTATACAGCAATGTTCCTTCTGTTTCTATTTTGTAGAATAATTTGAGGACTATTGGTATTAGTTCTTCTTTGAAAGTCTAGTAGAATTCTAAGCTAAAACCATCTATGCCTGAGTTTGTTTTTTTTTCTTTTTCTTTTCTTTTTTTTTTTTTTTTTTGGTTGGGAGCCTTTTAATAACTGTTTCTATTTCCTCGGAGATTTGTCAGGAACCTTTTTTGGGGGGGCGACTTCTGTTGCAGTCCTAGCCACGGTGGGTTCATACATTCCAGGGTAGGGGCATAAGAATTAGAAAAGTTAGGTAGGAGGAAAAGAGATAAGAAAGAAACACAGAGACATAGGATAATATTGGGAAGGCTACTCAGTGAATACTGAATGCTGAATTCTTCTGCATTCTGAGTTCTGAGTTCACCCATGTTTAATTTTCCATACATTTTTATAGCCCAATACAAAAAGGGGTAAGAAGGCAAAAGACTGCTTTAACATGATACAAAAGACAACTAGAATAGTTAATTGCCCCAATACTTGAGACATCAAGTCATAATTTCTTGAGAAAGGTATTCTGTTGTTTAGGCAGTGAGCCCACCCTAGACCAAGTGTCCTGAAGTCAGCCACTCCCTAGGTCAAACCTCCCGATTCCAGAGAAGGAGCAGAACTATGCTTGAATTCTCTGACCTTTGGTCAGGGTGGAGTAGATCTACCTCTATGGATCATTTTCATGTTCAAAACACCAAATAACCACACCCTAGGTCAGGGTGTGTAGCCACAGTTGTTGTCAAAAACTTTGAGCACCCTCAAACTCTATGACCTTCAGACAAGGTGGAATAGGCTCATATTTTTGGGCCTCCACAGGGATGATAGGTCTATTTATTGTTTATCTGACCTTGATATAACTTTGGTAAGTGGTATCTAGCAAGAAAATTGTCTATTTCTTTTAGATTTTCCATTTTTTGTGGGATACTGGTTTTTAAAGTAAGGCCTAATGATTCTTTGAATTTCTTTGGTTTCTGTTGTTATGTTCCCCTTTTGGTTTCTGATTTTGTTAATTTGGCTATTCTCTCTCTGCCTTTTAGTTAGTTTTGGATAAGGGTTTGTCTATCTTGTTGATTTTCTCAAAGAACCAACTCTTTTTTTCATTGATTCTTTGTATTACTCTCTTTGTTTCTATTTTATTGATTTCAGCCCTGAGTTTGATTATTTCCTGCTGTCCACTCCTCTTGGATGTGTTTTTGTTCTTGAGCTTTTAGGTCACTAGTATGAGATCTCTCTAATCTCTTTATGAAGGCACTAGAGCCATAAACTTTCCTCTTAGCACCACTTTCATTGTGATCCATAAGTTTGACTATATTGTGCATTCATTTTCATTGACTCCTAGGAAGTTTTTCTTAAATTTCTTTCTTTATTTCTTCCTTGACCCAGTGGTAAATCAGTAGAGAGTTGTTTAGTTTCCATGAGTTTGTAGGCTTTCTGTTGTTTCTATTGATATTGAAATCCAGTTTTAATCCATAGTGGTCTGATAAGATACAGGGGGTTATTTTAATTTTCTTGTATCTGTTGAGACTTACTTTCTGACTGAGAATATGGTCAATTTTGGAGAAGGTTCCATGGGATGCTGAGAAGAAGGTATATTCTTTTGTATTTTGGTGAAATGTTCTGTAGATATCTGTTAGGTCCATTTGAGTCATAAAGTCTGTTCCATTATTTCTATGTTTAGCTTCTTTCTGGACAGCCTGTCCATTGGTGATAGTGGGGTGATAAAGTCTCCCACTATTAGTGTATGGGATTTGATGTGTGATTTAATCTTTAGTGATGTTACTTTCACATATATAGGTACCTTTGCATTTGGGGCTTAGATGTTAAAAATTAAGACATGATCTTCGTAGATTTTTTTCCTTTGATGAGTATGAAATGTCCTTCTCTATCTTTTTTGATTAATTTTGATTTGAACTCTATTTTGATAGATATTAGGATATTAACACCATCTTGCTTCGTAGGTCCATTTGCTTGGAAAATCTTTTTCCAAGCCTTTACTCTGAGGTAATGTCTGTCTTTGATATTGAGATGTATTTCTTGTATGCTACAGGAGGATGGATCCTGTTTTCATATCCAATCTGTTAGCCTGTGTCTTTTTATTGACACATTGAGTCCATTTATATTGAGAGATATTAATGAACAATGATTGTTAATTCCTGTTATTTTGTTGGTGGTGGTGGTGGCAGTGTGTGTGTGTGTGTGTGTGTGTGTGTGTGTGTGTGTGTGTGTATGTGTGTTTCTACTTTGGATTTTGCTGGTATGAGATTATCTATTGCCTATGTTTTTCTAGGTGTAGTTAACTTCCTTGGACTGGAGTTTTCCTTCTAGTACCTTCTGTAGGACTGGATTTGTGAATAGATGGTTATTAAATTTGACTTTGTCGTGGAATATGTCATTATCATCTGTAATAATTAAATAGTTCTGTCAAATTTCATATATCTGCAGGAAAGGAAGTTGATGTCCATGATGTGGATAAAGTTCTTGGAGACATGGGAATAGAAGTTACAGACTCAGAGCTCTCCAAAATAATGAACAGTGTGCCCGTGGATGGTAAGCTGCTCCACTCAGAATAAAACCCCAAGAGAAGCTTATTGTTAAACTGTAGAAATCTCTAGAATTGTCTCTGCTTGCTTGCTTGCCAAATAGTAATTGTCCTATGCCATATCATCTTAAATGATCTTCTCACAGCCCTGCCCAGATATCCAACACTCCATATATAAGACTATTTGAGCAACAAGGTGATACCACAAGTGGTATCGTGTGATAGATTATAACCAAACATTAGACAACTGAAATGCCATATAAAACTACTCTGAACATAGGATTATGAACTAATTATGAAACATGAATTTTATTTTAAATTTGAACCTCATCCTCAAGACATCTCATTATGCATATTCAAATATCCACAAATCAGAAAAAGTCAAAGCACTCCTGCTTCTAAACAGTTGGTTAAGGGATGCTAATCTATATGTCTTTTTTTTTTTTATAATTTTATTTATTTATTTTTTTTTCCATACATTGTTTTGTTTTATTTTTTCCATTCAAGAACATAATTAAAGATAAAAAAATTTTTTTTCCTTTCTTCCCCTTCTCCTGGTCCCCTCCCACTACCCCCATCCCCTCCTCCCTCCCCCTTTTTCCTTGAAAGAGGGCATGGTGCCCTGCCCTGTTGGAAGTCCAAGGCCCACCCCCATCCCTCCTGGCCTAGGAAGGATATGTCTTAAGAGTGCTAATGCCTTTAATCCTTAGTTTGAAAATCAATAATTATATCATCTTCAGGAAAGTTCAGTTGTATTTTTATTAATTTTATTCCATTGAACCATCTAGCATTTGACCAAGAGTACATGTGTTGGAGGAGGCTGCTTGTTGGTTCCTGGCCACCTGGCTAGCTTAGACCTGAAATAATCACATAGAAACTGTATTAATTAAATCACTGCTTGGCCCATTAGCTCTAACTTCTTATTGGCTAACTCTTACATATTAATTTAACCCATCTCCATTAATCTATGTATCGTCATGTGGCTGTGGCTTACCGGGTAAAGTTCTGGCATCTGTCTCCAGCAGAGCTACATGGCATCTCTCTCTCTCCGCCTTCCTTCTCCCAGCCTTCAGTCCAGTTTTCCCCCACCTACCTAAGTTTTTCCCTATCAACAGGCCAAGGCAGTTTCTTATTCATTAACCAATAAAAGCATCACACAGGCAGAAGGACCTCCCACACCGTGCATGAGAAAAAAGAAGGTAGAGGGTGATCTAATAGGAAACTAAGGAGATAAAAGAGAGGAAAATATGTGTTGTGGCAGGTTAGTGAAGTTAGGACATTCCACACGTTCTGTATAATTTCATTACTTATTGGGAAATCAGAAAAGCCAGTGACAATTTAAAGGAAAGTCTCTAAAATTACTGGTTCATGAAGCTCCGCATTGCTCTTCTGCGATCTGAACAGATCTTTTCCTGCAGATGGGAAAGTCTATCTGAGAAGGTTGCTGGACAATATGCAGTTTTTTAAAGGTAAGAGGGACACAGTCAAGTGGGTGAATCTGAGGCCATCGTGCTTGCCATTTGTACCATTTCCTTGTGGTTAAAGTATGGCTCCTACCACCTAGTACTCAGATTGCCAGATACATGTGGGCTTTTTCATCACCCACCTATATTTCACCCAGTGGTTCCTTCTGATGTAACTTGGAAAGAGTGTCTGTGCCCTTGTGCAGGTTTTTCAGACTTTTAACGGAGGAAGAAAATAATGAAACCCAGGTTTCACAGAGATAAAATTAGGGAGAATTACCACATCTGGAGTTAACTTAGTCAGTGGAAGAGACTGTTAATCTGACATTTGTGCCAAAGGTAAGCATGTTATACAGGCTCCGTGAAAGTGGGAGGACAGGGACTAATGAGACAGCTGGGAAACTACGCAAGGAGACCAGCACATGCTATCAGCACATCAACCAGCTCCATACACCGTCTGAACATGCTATCAGCACATCAACCAGCTCATAAACCGTCTAAACATGCTATCAGCACATCAACCAGCTCATAAACCGTCTAAACATGCTATCAGCACATCAACCAGCTCATACACCGTCTGAACATGCTATCAGCACATCAACCAGCTTCATACAATGTCTAAACATGCTATCAGCATATCAACCAGCTCCATACACCGTCTGAACATGCTATCAGCACATCAACCAGCTCCATACACCGTCTGAACATGCCATCAGCACATCAACCAGCTCCATACACCGTCTGAACATGTTAATATTTTTACTTGAATTGACTTTTAAGTAAAACGCTTCCAAGTTGGACTTGAAACCCAGCATCTTTAATATACTAAAAGTTGGTTATAAATACAACAAGAGCAAAATAAAATTAATTAGAAACATCAGGTGTATTGTCACCTTGATGTAACTTTGTGAGACATCACTTTGTCTCCTCCAGCTTTCTCTGGGGTATCTTCTCCACAGAGATGCAAGTGACAAGCTCTAGTTCGCCATTGGATTGGGCCAGTAGCAAAGCTCTCATTAGGTCCTGTTCGTCTGAATGAAAATAACAAACAGAATCCTCAGGAATTAAGTTTTCTCACACTTGAGGAACACTAACTTTTGCCTCTCTCTCTCTCTCTCTCTCTCTCTCTCTCTCTCTCTCTCTCTCTCTCTCTCTCTCTCTCCCCACAGAAGGAAAAGTTGATTCCAGTAGAGTAGACACGGTTTTGGGAAATAAAGGGATGACTCTCTCTCAAAAGGAGCTTGAAGACCTAATAAAACACCTGAAAGTTGATGGTGAGAATTTTGATTATTATTGAGCTCCCAGGAAAAAAAACTAATCATAAAAGCCCATTTTAATAAGTACTTATTTGACATCAAAAAAGCTGTTCTGAAAACTTGGTTCCAAAAAAAGAACATATCCTGTCTCTGGCTGGATTGATGCAGATTTTAGAAAAAGATTTTAAGCAACATCACCCCCTCTGTCATATCTTTCAATTATAACTCATTTCTACTCCACCTTTTTCGTTTTGTTTTATTTTGTTTTGTTTTGACAGAGTCTCACTCTGTAGACCAGGCTGGCCTCGAATTCACAGAGATCCACCTATCTCTGCCTCTTCATTGTTGGGATTTAAAGGTGTGCACCAGGATGGCTGGCTTAAATCTTTCCTTTTCTAGAGAAAGTAGGGAGATTTGATAGGTGTTACTCAAATTTCAATCCACCTTTTTGGCCGTCTTCCTGAGCGGATGGCCTTAGCACTTCTTTTTAAAGGGAGAAGCACTGAGTCTTTATGTTCTTTTACTATAACTAAAGTAAACCCGCTCCACATTACGGCCTTCCAGCTCAGTGCCCACGTGTCTATCTCTCCCTTTCACGCGGGTCTCATGGAGAAAAGTCTATGGTAGACAACATGAACTACAGCTTCCTAAACTATGGGTCATGATCTATTAGAAGTGATGTAAATGAGTGGGGGGTTGTTAAAAATGGCAACATTAAAAGATTCCTGAAAACTAGACGGCCAAAAATTAATTCAACATCAAACGCAGAAGGAATCTGAGGTATCCTGAGTGCTCATCCCCGGTGCACTGGGCAGCTTCATAGCAGCCTTGGTCGTGAGCACACAGAGGCGCTTGGCTCCCTGTGTGTGCTCACACCACACAGCAGCAGTGAAAGCTTCCTGAAATGCATTGGCGTGGACTAAGACGACTGTGTGTTGTGAGCTGCAGTGGCTTTGCTGTAGTTCATTCTCTCAGCCTCCTACGTGGATCTCAGACACATGCCACCCTTGTTCACCCTGTGCGTGTGCTTCAATCTTCTCTGTTAAATGATTTTAATATGTGTGAATTGAGAATATCATATTTCATTTCAATCAATTTATCATTATGAAGGGAATTTTTTTACTTCTAGTGATATGTCTTGCTTTACAGAATACTTTGTACAGTGTTACTAACGTTGCAGATATTTCTGTCCTGCTTGCACAGCCTGTCTTTACCTTCTTTTGTCCACATGTTTAAAGGGTATGCTTTACGAATAACATATAATTGGAATGATTTTATTGAGTCTCATGATCTCTGCTTTTCAATTGAAGCTTTTATTACATTTAATGTGATTACCGATATAAACCTATACAGTGTGGTTGCTGGGTTTGTCTGAGTGTTCACATCTGTAACCTTAACATCTACCAAGACAGAACGTTGCCACTCCGCCATGAGCTCCCTCATGCCCTATCCTAAACCATCTCCACCCAACCCAAAAGCAGCTGATACTCTGGTTTTTCTCAAACTAGTTCTGCCTACCCAGGATAGCATGTAGTGAAGCCACTGTGTATATTCTTTTATAAAGTCTGTCTCTCTTTCTAATACTACACAATGAGAATTAGTGGCCCAAAGCAACTATATTTTGCAATTACAAATTCTGTAGGTGGAAGTCAGATGCGACTTGGTGGGTTTGACTCCTTTCTGGTCTGTGACATCTGAAGTTGGCTTTGGAGCCATCGGCAGGCTCATCACTCTTGTGCAGTGTTGATGGCAGACATTGGATTAAGTTTGTGGAAGTCTATTTCTCTCCACCTGGATGTCCCATAGCATTTTAATGCATCAGCTAGTTTGAGCTTCCTCACAGCATGGGCAGTGAGATCCAAGTTCAAGCATCCTAATAGACAAGGAGATAAAAACTGCATCCTTTATGTTACCTAACCTCGAACGCCACGTACACTGCTTTCACCACGTTATTGTCTAAGGAGTTGCCAGGCCCTTCTACATTCCAGGTAGCTTCTAGGTGAGGAATGTGTCAGCCACATCCCACAAGAGGCATGTGGAGTGAGAGAAATACCTCACGCATGTTACTAGTGAAGCTGCTGAGGACATGACACTGTTTCTTCCCACCTCAGTGGTGCTAAGAGTTCTGTTTGTCTTCACTCATTGTCAGCGTTTGGTGTTATCAGTTTGGGGGAGCAATAATACTGGGGAGCAAGTGCAGGCCCACACCTGCACTAGGTGAAGACCTCACTGCCGAGCTGACCTCCCCCCACCCCGCTTTCAGATGTGGACTCCTAATCATCTTACCCCCAAATAGCTTTAACTTGAATTTCCCTGATTAATAAGGATACTGAGTACTTCTAAAAGTGCTTATTAGAAAGTTTGTGCCTCTTTTCTTCCTGTAGGTGGGAGACAATTTTGCTTTACTTGGTTTCATTTTAAAATGAACTTAGAATTAAGGTTTTTAACTAAGATATGTAGAACTGGCTATTGTTAGAATACACTGTATTCATTCATAAAATTATTAAAAATAAATAAATAAAAATAAAGAGGTTTTCTCAATGGTCCTATTCATAAACACCAGAAAACTACTTCAGGTTGCAAAGTACATTTAGGGTATGGTCATTTATATATATGTATGCTTAATTGGTAAGTAATAGTAATTATTACAATTTCATTCAAAATCTGAAATTCTCTGTGTATACTTCATTTAATAAGGTTCTGGTTAAACTTTTTTTTTTGCTTACTTTAGATTATTTATTTTATACTGCCCTTATGATTTCCTTATGCTTGGCACACCAGTCCCACCTCAGGCAGGTATTTGTTCAGTGTTACTATCTGGACTTCCATTTTTTTCTCTTGAGCAAATAAATACAACTAGCTCCTTAGCTCGACACCATTTTCATAGTCTTGTTGTCATGTTTCTGTCCGATTTGTTTTGTGTCTTACAGAAAACCATAAAACTGAATTGCAAAGGGTAATAAATGAAGCAAAAGTTTTCACAGGTAGGACATTGCTAAGATGTTTTTATTTTATTATGCTGTTGTGTTTTGCTTGGACTTCCCCAATATTACATCATAAGTTTATAATTATTTTAAGTATTTATAATGAATTTTTTGCGTCCAACTTTACTTCTGCCTTTGATCTTGAATTAGAGTTCAGCCATACTTCACTAGTGTTTTAATGGGGGGGATGTCTTAGATCAGCTATTCATTAGTTGATAGGTCATTCTCTTCTCCCTCCTTTCCTCCCTCCCTACTTTTTAATTGTTTTGAGACAAGACTCTGCTGTGTAACCCAGGATGACCTTGAACTTATTGTTTAGTGGTAGTGCAGGCTCGAACTTTAGCGCCCTCTCCTCCCACATGCTGGAATTACAGGTGTGAGCATCCATACCCGTTCTTTATCCTTTTCACCCCTCCCATCTGACCCTCTTTGCCAGGGCTTGTACTCGCCACCTTCTCACACCTCATCTACTCATTGCCTCGCCTACCTCTAGGCTTTGTGAGCTTTTAAGTTAATTGGCTCTTCTTTAGAATCCAGGAAAATACCCAAATAATAATAATAATGATGATGATGATGATGATGATGATGGTGGTGGTGGTGATGGTGATGATGATGATGATGGTGATGGTGATGATGATGATGATGATGATGGTGATGGTGATGATGGTGATGGTGATGATGATGATGATGATGATGGTGATGGTGATGGTGATGATGATGATGATGATGATGATGGTGATGGTGATGATGATGATGATGGTGGTGATGATGATGATGATGATGGTAGCAATACTTCAGAGGATTGAAGTGAATCAAGCTGCTTTAGTCATAATCACATCTTGCAGCGTTGGGGGTAACTAGGTAAAGCCTGACTCAGTGGCCCTTTATAGATTCTGATTTTCTTCAGGGTTGAGGTGTCTTTATAATTCTGATTTTCTTCAGGGTTGAGGTGTCTTTATGATTCTGATTTTCTTCAGGGTTGAGGTATCTTTATAGTTCTGATTTTCTTCAGGGTTGAGGTGTCTTTTTGCCATCAGGCTTAGGAGACCGTGCTCCTTTTTTTTTTTTAATCAAAAATCAAGATATATGTTTGCCTTACTAGGAAATGTGTGAGAAGGTGCCTGTAAGGGTAACATTGTGTGAACCAACATTTTCATCATTTCAGACCCTAATATGATCATATACCAACAAGTTTTCTTTTCCTTTCAAAGGAAATAAAGTTGATAAAAATAGACTTCAAGATGTTTTAGAAAACTTCAGTATTGAACTCAATCCTTACCAATACTCAAGTCTGCTGAATATGTTGCCAGTTGATGGTAAGTGTCATGGGTACCACCTGGGCTTGTTAAATAGTTTGGTTTTGTGTCTATGTAAAGAAATTCCCAAACAAACTAAAAGTCCTTGAAAACTATTAAAACCTAATGATGATGCAAATAAGATTTCATCACTTAGATTTTAATCTAAAAATCATCAAACTTTCAGCTATATGTTTGCACCAAAGTGCTATACTGGATTTGTTTTTTAGAGAGGAACAGGGAGGGAGGGAAAGGAGGACAGTGGGAGGGAGGGCAAGAAGGTAGAGGTGGGCAAGGGAGGAATGAGAGCAGAGGGACAAGAAGAGCTAAATAACATAGCTGCATGGTTTTGCAGGAGTAAAATATATACTTTACCAAAAAGGAGTAAAATATATACTTTACCAAAAAGGTGATTTTATGAAAAAAAGAGTAAATTTTTAAAATCATATGTGTGCCAGATACATATGGGTACATGCATGTGTGGAAACCAAAGGACAATCTCAGATGTTATCCTCAGACTCTCGCAGGTCTGAAGTTTACCCACATGGCTAGCAGGGCTGGCCAATGAGCCTTCTGACCCTCCTGGTCTCTACCCAGCCTGGAATTACAAGCCTACCACGCTATCGTACAGGTTCTGGAGATGCAATCCAGACTCTATTGCTTGTAAGGCAAGCACCTTACCGACTGACCCACCCCTACCCCAGGCCAAAAAAAAAAAGATGGATTTGGATATAAAATAAAACTAAAAAGAAATCATGGAAACAAAAAATACATTCAATTCCATAACTCAAAGACAAGGCCTCTAATTTTCATGGATTCGCTGTTCTTGCTTTTCAAACATGAAGTGACTGATTATTTGATGGATAATATTTGTGATTGTATTAACTTATCTATAACTCTTTTCATGGTGTTAATATGTGTGCTGACCATAGAAATCCTTGGTGATACAAATAAGCAAAAGGAAAACTATGTCTAGTCCTCCTTCAAAGCTGGGCCCGCTGTCAGAATTATGATACATGGACTCCTGCGCCCTGTCTGTAAATGTGTCTTCAATTAACTTCATACTCTTACAGATAAACCTGCACAAACAGCCTGGAGTCTCTGGAGACTTAGCTGTAGCATGGAAGATATTTTGTTTATGGACTGAGTTTCCTTCCAGAGAAGCTGTTGTTTGAACGCCCATGTGCAGCAGCTCACTTTGCAGTATAGGAAAAAGGGAGATTTTAGACATCTCATTATTATTTGAATTTCACTCATGTGCCACAGAGACACCCAGCATTTTCATTCATGTATTATCTGTATATATTTAAAATGCATTTTAGGCAAAGATTTTTGAATTCCCTTTTCTCTGAGGTAGGAGTTGTGTACTATCTTTTTCCAAAAAAACTTTTTTTTTATTTTATAGATGATGGAAGAGTTTTTCAGAAAAGGTTGGCGAAGGGCGTGAAGTCTCTTGAAGGTAAGGCCATTCTTTGCATGTGAGAAGAGGCACCCTTCTTTCTTGTACCACTGTGTCCTCACTTATGCCAGCGTAGCCTGCACCTGCCAAGGACTTTCCTGTGCTAGAAGTGTTAGGCTTCCATGGATTTTCCCTCTTTTGGTCCCTAAGCAGAAATTGTTTTTAACTAGAAAACAAAAAGAAATGAAGGTTGTGGTCTCGTGCCTAAAGACTTAAGTCAAAACTAGAGAGCAATCATTTGCAGGCTTATGCAACAAAAATAAATCTTGTTCTACAAAATGTCAGTCCGCTTTACCTCTGACTTTTCATAGATTCTTTAAGGTGGTTTTGCTCTGTAGGCTCGTGCCCAGCAGGAGAACTAGGAGAATTTTACCCTCCCACTTACTGAGCGACACTGAAAGTTTGGTGTTTATCTTGAAATCATAACAATAATATCAAGAAATAAGTGGGTTTTTAAAAAAATTATAATAAAATGGGTGACCATCGTTAAAGAGAAGATACACTAGAACAACATAGCTGAGTAGTCCAGTTAGAATTGTTCTGTTTTACTACATTTGCTTCCTGTCCCCAACTCAGAAGGCAGTGTTGATGTCAATAGCCTGGATACGTTTTTAGAAAACATGGGGATCGAGATCACAGAGGAAGAATTCACGGAGCTAACAAAACGACTACCAGAGAACAGTGAGTGCTGTGGGTCTCTGTGGGCAGGGGAGAGTATGCATTCCCTAGTCTTGAAAACAATAATTTCTCCAGCCAGACTTTAACTTTATTGCCAGTAATCTAAAATCCAGTTTCTTCCGCAAGACAAACGCTGCACAAGACAAAACTGAGACTTTAAGCCAGAGAATGATCAGGGAGTAGAAACCAGAGCAAAGGGTTTGCAAGAGCATCATCAGTCTGGCTGCTTCTCCCAACATGTCCCAACAACCAGCCGCTCTGTTTAAAGCTTCTGCTCCCTAGCGCACTGCAGTGTTCCCATAGCCAAATCCAAATGCACGACTCTGGCACCTTTAATGCTTCTTGCTTTTATTGCCACCCTGTATTCCCAGGTGTGTAAATTCCCAGAATGGTCTCCCTTTCTGCCTTTGCCGAAGTTCAGCTGTTCCTTCCCCAAAACCAGCGGATTAAGTGTTCTTAACGGAATTGTATAGAACAGAATAGAAAATTTCAGAGCTGTACCACAGAGTGTTACATAAATTGGTATGCTCAGAGTTCTTAGTGTTGCTTATCATAAAGACAATTTCAACACTGCCATAAGTTTCAGCAATGAACGGTTCTAAGTCTATTCTACTGCTTTTCCACAACCTTGTTTCTCCTGAAGTCACTTACTTATTGCATTAGGCTTAAAATGTCACCTCTTTTGCCTCAAACCTGGACTTATGGGTTTCAGTCAAGGAGAGTAAAGTTTTTATTAGTGACTGAGACAAATAGATGATCTGATAATCTCATAAAATTTTATTTCAGTGAAAATAAATGGATCCAAGGTCTCATTAATTTAATGCAGACATATTCTTTGGAGGACCTCTTACATAGTTATACTTATTTATCATTCCAAATTTTCCTTCCTTTTAAGAACAATGTACTTTTTTTTTAACGTTTGCCAGAAACTTGCAATCAGTATCTGCCTGGGTTTTCCTTCTCCCATTTCCTTAGAATTATCCATCCCAAATTCAATACAACTTTTTAGCAATTTACCTTCAATTTTTCCATAGGAAAAATTCCCTTTTCCATTTTTCAGTTTGTCAGTTTATATAATGGTTAAAAATGTCAATTTAGTGACATGTAGAACTACTGACCAGCAAGTCTAGAAACGAACGCAACAGTTCAATCTGTACAAATATGTATTAGTCAGGCTTCTCTAAAGAAACAGAACTTAGAGAATGAATATATGTGTATATAGACATATATGTATATAGACATATATATGAATGGTTCACAGCCTGTGGAGTTGGTCCAAACTGTCTACCAATGAATCCAGTAGTTGTCCAAGAATCCAGTAGTTGTTCAGTGCATGAGGCTGGATGTCTCAGCTGATCTTCAGTATATGCTAGAATCCTGAAGAAGTAGACTCTAATGTTAGTGAAGGAAAGGACTGGTTAGAGAGAGCAAGTAGGCAAAGAAAGCAAGTTTCTTTCTTCCATGTTCTTTATATGGGTGCCAGCAGAAGGTGTGACCCTGATTAAAGATGGATCTTCCCACCTCAAAGATCCAGATTAGTAGAAGTGGGTCTTCCCACTTCAAATGATGTTATTAAGAAAAAACATCCCTCACAAGTGTGCCCAGCCATTTGGGTTTTAGTTCATTCCAGACTCAGTGGAGTTGACGGTCGAGGATGGCCATCACACACACAAAGGCACTAGTTTATTACAAGTGCAGCATTTATTCATGAACTCACAGAAGCCCCGGCTGCCTGCTCAAGATCAAGACAGTCAACTCCAGTTTACTCCAGCATGGAGGGGATGGGCTTGGAGCTAAGGATCTATTGATAGTGGATGGGTTCTAGGGAAAGAAGAGTCAGTTGCAAGGGTGCGGCCCTACCATGCTGAGCCAACCATTCATGTATGGGCAGCACAGGTTAGCCTCAGTGAGTTATTTTTTTAAGGGTATGAACTTGAAATGGGTGAGGGTGAATTCAGAGAAGTTGGAAGAACAAGTAAGGGGTTAATATTATCTACATGTGTTGTATCAATATGAAATTCTCAAAGAATTTATAAAAATACTGTATTAGAAAACTGTAGCTTACAAGCCATGAGAGTTCACCATGCAGTGAGCAACAATCTGAGTGTAAGAATTAAAAATAAATAGGGATAGATAGTTTAGTCATTACTTTCTTCCCATACAAGAATGAGGATCTAAATTCAATCTCCATAATCCACATAAAAAAAAATAGGCACTGTGGTACACAAGCAGCAGAGAGACAGACAGATAGGGTGTCTGGGACTCTCTGGTCAACCACCCTATCCTAATTTGCAAGCCTTGTGTTCAGTGAAAGACCCTGTCCACAAAAGGGCAAGGTAAGCGTCTTCTAAGGAATGCCACTGGAGGGTGATCTCTGACCTCTATTTATGCACACATGCTGAGATCATGTATAAACAAATCCCTTTAATGCAGAGTTTTAATTAGCAATCTAAAGAGCATATAAAAAGTAAAATTATTCACCCTTAATTCTTGATTCTTTTTTCTACTTTCATGCCACCATAACCTCCCACAACCACTCAGTAATCAACACATTTAGCTGTTAGTGCCCCTTCGTGTTGCCCACAAGAACAAATTTCTGTCTTTATTATTCTACCCTTGTCATTTGGCTGAAACTATGAGCACAGCCTCCAGAATGATCTAATAACTACATTGTTGCCTTAAATTCATCCTTCATAAGATAACCAGGACAATTTAGTTTAGACATAAATATGGCCTTTTTATTCCTCAGAACCTCTTCAAGGGACTGGAAAGGACCCAGGTTCTATTCCCACACGGACATGTTGATTGACAGCTATTTGTAACTCCAGTTCCAGGCCATGCTGTGCCCTCTTCTGTCCTCTGCAGGCCCCGGGCATGCAGTGTGGTACACAGACATGCATGCAGGCAAAATGCCCATACTCGTAATTTAAAAAAAAATTAAACTCCTTTTAAATAAGAGAGTAATGGAGGGATAAATATGATCAAAGTATATTATATACATATAAAAATGTCAAAATGAATCCTATTGTTTTGTAAAGTTAATATGTGCTCATTTAAAGTTTAAAACCTTCAAAGACCCTCTCATAGCTTATAGACATTTAGTTTAACAGTATTCCAAGCACAGCGCAAAACATTTTTATGAATTATTCAATTAGTTTATTCATGTTATCCATGAATGCATATATTTATTGATGCAGGTTTCTTTGTCTCAAGTGTCTATTGAATGCAAGAATGTATCCCAGTCTGCATTTCTGTCTTAGTGGTACAGCCATGAAGAAAACAAATTAATGTAAGCTTCATGGACTCAGGATCTCCCCGCCCCCGCCCTCCCCACCCCCACGCTCCTCAGTGACTCATCTTTCTGATGCCCCTAGGGCAGTTTTCATTCAGGCCAGATGGAAATGCTTTGGTTTATCACACACTGTGTTCTTGGTAGTTCCTTTTCCGAGTTCATTCACTGTCATCTCTAATTATAAAAAGTGACATCATGCTACTAGCAGTGGTTTTCAGTGTATGTCAGAATGTATGATCAGCATTTCCAAAAGAAATGTGGAGTTAGAAACCGAATGCATCCAAAAAACTTGAGAGAGCTTATCTACAGGAGAATACGGTCCCAACAATCTTAGTTCTTACTCCTGGTGGTGGAACTATCCAGTAAGTCCACACTTGCACATTATAGAAGGACAGTTCCATTAAAGACTTCATCACAGCTCTACTTCATAATTTAAGGACTGGATGTTTTTTACATTTTTCTCAGTTTGGTTTTACAATATCTGAACTTTTCCTGTCTTATAGCTGAAGGGAGAGTGAAACTGAATAATTTAATGGAAGAGCTGAGAACCGTTTTAGGTAAGTATGAAAGTGCTTAATTTCTGACACTGCTTTAATGCCATCTGTCTCCTACTGTGTTTTCCTCTTCTTGCTAATTTTACCACCTTAGCCTTTTGTTAATTAAACATTTTTTATCTACTTCCTTTGAATGACCTATGCTTTTACAACAGACACATGTCAAAACTTCAGATATTTCAAAAATTAAACAGTAACTAAGATACTATTTACAGATGGAATTTTGGGGGTGGATCATCAACAACATTAAAATTTTCTGGGAAATTGTATGAGCATTGGGTTATTCTAGGTATGTTCCTTTTAAGTGCATAACCTTTGTTATAGATAAGATTATGTTATAATTTTTATATTTCTAAATCTGTTGCTTATTCTACATGACAACATGTCCTCACATGTTGATTGTCTAGCCATGAAAGATGCTAGCCATGTTTAGTTTTTCGTGATTCGGATTCATTTGATGGTGTTCTGCAGCAGTGACAGCACTTTTTTTAACAGTATGAGAACTTTTGAGTCCTATTTCTATCTTTTGGTTCCTCTCCAACCAAAGTCACAGAAGACGCTATCAGCATTGCCCATCTCTCCTTCACTAGTGCTGATCCTTGTTGGGCGCTGGGGATCTGAACTCAGGTCCTCATCTTGCACAGCAAGCGCTTTACCCACTGAGCCGTATTCCCAGCCCCTTCCTACCAGAATTCTAATGAAATTCCTCACACATGTTGGGACTCTGTTGTCTCACTAGTCTTGCTTCCTAAAATCTTCTTCTGTCAGTGCCATTAACATCAGAATTTTCTGGATTATATTTCTGATATAGGAATTTTCGTAATACACATTTAAACTATCACATGAATTCTAGATTGCTTTTCCTAATCTTGTGCATACTTATGTATGTTTTAATATGAAAAGTCATTGAACTGAATGATCATTCTGTACCTATTAAATTAGCATATGGTCTTTGTCCTTCATTCTCATATAGCATAACTTATGTATTGCTTTTGCATGTTGAATCATCATCCCTTATTATGGTGAAAATTTGTTTTTTAAGTTTAAATTTGGTTTGTTAATATTTAGTTAAAATTTGGTTTGTTAAATTTTGTATCTGTGTTTGTCGGAGGTAGCAACTTGTAGTTTTCTTTCTTGTTGTGTGATTTTCTAGCTTTGCTATTAGAATAAGAGAACCCAAGTCCACTTTTGAAACACTTTCTCACAAGCATTTACCAAATACATTTTTTGGTACATTCTATTACTTAATAATTAACTAATTAATATAAGACATGTACTCTATATGTGCCTTTCTTCATGAAATTTATGTGCATCATAATTTATAGTTCCAAATATGATCATTTCAAATTCCTGGAGTAAATATTTAAATTTTACTTCATACAAGAAAGCACTCAATTATTACTCATTTTATGCTCATCTGTAGACATAGTTAAGGTTCATGAATTTCATAACTTTACAGGGTCAAGAATCACTGCTTTTAGTTCTCAAATTCCTTTCATGTCACCATTTGTGTCTTCTTTAGGAGAGCCAATAGATATTAATGACCTCGAGGATACTCTGAAAGACATGAAGATTGAGTTCACAGACAAAGAGTATTTGCATCTGATGAGAGATCTTCCTCTTGATGGTAAGCATATGGATGTGTATTGATATGTATTATATGTATTGGTAAGGACTGATATATATATAAATCCTTCAGAAGGTTTTTGAGTACTTGATTGTGAAATTTTTCTAAGATGGTAGCAAATTGTTGCCAGGATTTTTCTATTTCTTATTGTTTTATTTAATATTCATACATGCACATAATGTGTTTATCAACTCCATCCCCATTCCCTTCCTTCCAACTCCTCCCTTAAATACCCCTCTACTTTTCCCACCCATCTTCACGTGACCAGGACCTTAAAATCATTTCTTAGAACTTCCAGAATATTTTTGCCAAAAGAATATCTGAATCATTTACTTTTCAATATGGTGAGCAAAAGCTGTTTCACTCATTTTCCTCCCAGCAAGGCCCGTGTGTTATCCTTGTTTGTGCTAACATGCCAGAAAGTACAAAGAAAAGCACAAAAAGGGAAAAAAAAGTGAGGCTAATTAGAAATTTAAAACCAAATCAAATGGGTTATGTATTTCTGAGTTTACAGCCAGTGGTCAGTGATTTTCATGCACTAGTGAATAGATTTGCCTCATGAAAGTCTTTCTCCAGCAGCTGGAGAGATGGCTCAGGGGTTAAGAGAACTTGCCTCTCTTGCAGAGGACTCACGTGCAATTCCCAACGCCTACATGATGGCTTACGACTGCCTGTAACTCCAGTCCCAGGGGCTCCAATGCCGCCTTCTGACTTCCCCAGTCACAGGCACACAAATACTATACATACGTGCCCCCAAAACACCCACATAAATAAAATGCAGGGGTGTTTTCAAATTAAAAAAGAAATAAAGTCTTTCTCCAAACAAACTCCATTACGAGATAATACAAATAAATCTAGAAGGAAACCATTAGAAACTGATCTTTTTGAAGTCACAGGACTGTAAGAATTGTAGTTCATTGGTCGTTGATTTAAGCAAATCCTCCTTATTAATGTTTTCTGACCTTGGTTGTGCTTTCTTCTTACAGCTTCAGGAAAAGTATATAAGAAACGGATATTGGATGGAATAAAGCATCTTAAAAGTGAGTGCAAAGCATCATGGGAGCAGATAAATATACATGATTCCAATACTGTCCATGTACACAAGTTCATCTCTATTAAATAGAAATATCATGAATGTATTTTCTCAAGATTATATTTTAGATTATATTTTCCAACATAACATGTTGGGTTATTATGCTACAATTCCCTGGGAATTTATCTAGTTCCATTTAGAATTGCAAAGTATTCAGTATGAACAAAAGATGCCACCATCAGAGAATGAGATACTATATCTAGTTTCAATGTTGTTTTACATCTGTGACTAAGTCTTCCTGAATCTTAGGTTCTCATGTATAGTGATATTTTATTTATGTTTTAATAAATAAAGCTTGCCTAAAGATCGGAAGGTAAAACTAAGCCACTAGAGGCCAGGCAGTGGTGTCGCATACCTTTAATCCCAGGATCTGGGAGACAAAGGCAGATGGAGCTCTGTGAGTTCAAGGCCACCCTGGGCTACACAAGATCAATGCAGAAACAGATCCAGGTGGTGGTGGCTCACAACCTTTAATCCCAGTACTAGAGAGTCACATGCGTTTAATCCCAGCACTAAAAGGGAATATAAAATGGGAGGAGACAAAGGCTTAGGGCTCAGTTTGCAGCCGCCCAGCCTTGGAAGAGGTAAGACTTCTCTAGTAGCTTGAATGTTTTGCCTTTATGATCTTCAGCTTGAACCCCAATATCTGTCTCTGGGTTTTTATTATTTCTGCTGCACTCATGAATAAAAATGATGACCATAGCCCACGTAAATTAATTAATAAGGGCTTTCCACAGTTTGATATCTTTTTAATGTGTTGTCTCTCCTAAGGAGGAAAAGTTGATGTGAATAACTTGAGCCCATTTCTGGAAACCATGGGACTCGATCTCTCACAGAACGAATATGAAGACTTTGTAGAAAACCTGCCAGTAGATGGTAAGCTTATAGGCTAAACCATGTCCCTTTGGGGACACTGTAGGTTTAACAGCATCTCTAGATGGCATTGATTTGATGTCAAGAGAATGTTTTGAAAAATTTACAACAGAATCCAGATAAAAACATATACTGTCTTCATTAGTTCAAGTCGAGCAAGTGTCCTCCACCATGGTGGTGGCCACACTGAATATTGTGTGATTGCAAAGGAACTTACCTACTAGAAATGTTTAAAAAAAATGTCTGCTGTGAATGCATTATCTGTCCTGAATTAGAAAAGCAATGGCTAGAGAGAAGCACGGGAACTTTAAAATACATATAACTGTGGATACTGAGAATAACTATACCACTACAGTTAGGTGTTATGTGTATTATAAGCTTTGGATTTTAAATACAATGATAAAATGAGAATTTTTCCCAATGGAAAATAATTTGCCAATATTGATTGAAGATATGAAAAATATAACTAGACAGATAATGGGAACTGGAAAAAATAGTCAATTCTCCACACTAGCCATCATTCCAACAAGGAACAGAGGCTGAAACTATTTTGTTTTCATGTTTTGTAGTGCTAGAGATTGGACCTGAGGCCTGGCACATGCTGGTTGGGTTCTCTTTACCACTGGGTTGTGTTGCCAGTGTGAGCCCAAATAATTTTCAGAATAATTTCTTTAAAATCTTCCAGTAACTTTGTTTTAATGCTATCTAAATGGATCCAGAAATAGTGGCAGTCTCTTGAAACCTCACGGCCTACCTCCAGTGGCATACCTCATCCAACAGGGCCACACATCCTAATCCTTCCCAAACAGTTTCACCAACTGGGGATCAAGCATTCACACATATGAACCAATGGGAGCCAGTCTCATTCAAACCACCACCATGTACAAAACTAAATAGAATAAAAGGGATGGGGGGGATGTTACATCTACTTGGTGCTAAATACCTAAAAATATAATGTAAGCATCTAGAACAAAATTTTAGTTGGGAAAAGGGGAAAGACCCTCACTGTTGCTCTGTGATTTTCTTGCAGAGAATGGAAAGGTTGATCTGAAAAACATTGTGCCAAAATTGAAAGATTTCGAGGGTGAGTTTCTCCACTACTGATATGCAAATACTATAAATGTGTATCTTAAATATTTCCCCCATATATTGTTGATATCAGCATAGTCATTTTACTCAAATATTTGTCAGATCAATTTATTCAATAATTTATGTATACAAAATAAGCCACAAGATTTACTCTTTATTGTTTTTGTTTGTTTTGTGAGAGAGGGTCTCTCTGTGTCGCCTTAGCTGTCCTGGAATTCACTGTGTAGACCAGGCTGTCATGGAGCTTACAGAGATCTGCCTGCCTCTGCCTCCTGCATGCTGAGGCTAATAATGTGAGCCACCATGGCTAGAGCAAGTCCTTTTTTGTCTATAAGTATTTCTTTGCTACATGTAAATAGCTAAATTTCAAATAAACAGTTAATAAATTAGATAGAGTTTTGGAAAGCTCAAGATGTTTTTCTCCATGATCAGTTTTATGAGTAAGTATTTTTTCTGGCAACTCATTATCCCATTTGTAGCCTAGATTGCATTTTGCATGCCATCCCCTAACACTGAGAAAGGCTTTGTTATGTTACTATTACAAGGGAAGGTTTGCTTCGGGTTCTGTTGTCACTTTGTCACTTTGCATTTGCATGTCCCATCTTGCCCCTCTCCTTAACTCTAAACTGAAATTGCAACCATATGACTATTACTTTTAAAAGACATATCATAGGTCATATTGGTTAACAACATGTTCTTACAAATACCTTTTTATAAATTAAATTATTAGGCCAGCCCAATAATTTAAAAATGTGCCAAGCAAGCCTGATGACTTTATTTCAGTCCCCAGGACCTACTATTAAAGGAAAGAACTGACATAGAAGAGCTATCCTCAGTCCTCCATATGCATGAGTACACAGGCGCACACATGCACGTATGCACACACGTGCACACACACACAGAATAAATATTTTTAAATAAGTTAACCAAGTCTTAAAATTTTGCCTGTAAACATTCTGCCTTCTCAAAGGAGAGAAGATCGGTGTGGGTGGCCTGAAGAGCACTGTTGGAGAAATAGGGATCGAACTCAACGACAGAGAGTATGTGAGCCTGCTGGAGACGCTGCCATTTGATGGTGAGTTAGTGTTGCTGTGACCTCCAGAAACTAACTGGTCTTATGGTTCTGCTCTTTGGAACTTATGTTATTTTTTTCCTTTTTACATTTACGTGTGTGTGTGTGTGAGAGAGAGAGAGAGACAGAGAGAGAGAGAGAGAGAGAGAGGGAGAGAGAGAGAGAGAGAGAGAGAGAGGGAGGGACATTGGTTTCTCGGTGTGTGTAGGCACACTGTGGGGGGGCAGGCATTGGTTTCTTAGTGTGTGTAGGCACAGTGTGTGGGTGTGCATGTGTGGAGGGCATTGGTTTTTCATTGTGTGGGTGTGCACATGTGGAGGGCATTGGTTTTTCAGTGTGTGTAGGCACACACTCCCCACACATTAAACCCTCAAAGTTCTTGTTTTTAGTCTCACTATTTGAGAGTAGGCCAAACTTCTCTCCCTTTTCCATCAATATTGCCCTTGCAGAGGACCTGTGTTCCATTCCCAGCACCCACATGGTGGCTTTTAGCCATCTCTAACTCTAGTTCCAGGAGATCCAGTGACCTCTTCAGGCCTCTACAGATGCTAGGCACACAGGCACACACTTGGTACATGGCATATGCAAGCAATACTCATACACATAAAATTAAAAAACAAATTTCTTTTTAAGAGCTTTCTCAACAAATGCCTACTTCTGTAAGTAATTCTTGTTTCAGGTGCTAAGAAATTAACTTTTTCCATATATTTACACCAGTTTGGAAGTTAGTAAAGACTTCAAATATGAGCCTTGCCATCAAGGACTAAGAAAATACTTGCTGCTGCCTCTTAGGCCATGGACATGTCACACTTTAGTAGTGAAATAAGTGAAAGCAAAAGATGGAATATGTGCTAGAAAAGAAGGAGGGGAGACTTCAAAAGTAAGAACTGTCCCAGCACCTGGGAGGCTGAAGTAGAAGACTCCAGAGTTCAAGGCAAATCTGAGATGCACAGCAAGACCCTAACTTAAAGAAAAGGGAAAAAGGCTAAGAACGTCAAAGTAGCAGGGATGGAAAGATTGTAGGAGCCAGAGGTTGAAGAGGGCTACAGTGAACATGTCAGGACCATTGTACTCAGGAGCCCACAGCAGCTGTGGTTACCTGCATGAGAGCAAAGTTCCAGCATGGATGAGGAAGGGACACAGCAGTCCCCTCCCCTGGCTGAGAAGCTATGGACACTTGATGGCTGCTAAGGGAGATTCTGTTTTCTTTAGGAATGTGGTCCCTGGTGGGTTGCTCCAGAGGGGACCCTGTGTCCATCCGTATATGGGCAGCACTAATTGGAGTCAGTGGGCAATTTTAAAAGGGGGTGGGATTGGGAACTGGCTCCGCAGTTAAGAGTAATCGCTGTTCTTTCAGAAGACTTGAATTTGGTTCCCAGAATCTACGTCAGACAGCCCACAGCTCCTGTAACTCCCAAGTCCAAAGGATTCTGCCCCATCTTCTGGCCTTTAGGGGCACCCACAAAGCATGTGCATGCACACATGTATGTATGTGTGTTCATGCACATGTGTGTATGTGCGCTCGTGCACACACAAAAATTAAATGTCTTTTAAGAAGACATGAAGTTGGGAAGAAAACATAGGGGAAACCTGGGGGATAAATATAATTGAAACACAATATATACATATATTAAATTCTCAAAGAATAAATAAATATATTTTAAGACTAATTTAAGGAGCTGGAGAGATGACTCTATGGTTAGGAACACTTGCTGCTCTTGTAGAGGACCCAGGTATAGTTCTCAGCACCCACATCAGGGAGCTCACAGCCATCTGTCATTCTAACTCCAGGGAGTCTGATATCCTTTCTGGCCCCCCAGGACACCAGCACGCATGTGGCCCACAGACATACATGCAGGCTAACCCTCATACACATAAAAGGTAAAGTTAAATAAATCTTTTTTAAGAATAGTATTTGAAGATGGAAAAGAAAACAGGTAAGAACAATGAGTGCATGAATCCCAGCTCTCATGTATAAGCTGGTATTTGTCTTGGAGGTGGATGTGTCGATAGACCAGTCAACAACACATGGTGTTTGCCTAGTCCTAATGGTGTTCGGGAGCCATCCTCACCACACACAGCAGTGGCACCTGACCAAGGCCACAAAGCCAGTGTGTAGCCAAGCCCGGGCACTTGCACTCCAGCTCCCAGCCCTACCCCAGACACTCGCTCTGTGCCGCCACAACGCCCATTCCTTAACCTCCTCGTGACTTGACGGTGGAAGAGGACCCACTCCGTGAGGTCAGTCACAGAACAAAAAGTCTAGCCCTGTATTTACCGAGGCATTCTTGGTCCTGAACTTTAACTTCTTTTCTTTACTACAGAAAATAACAAAGTTTTCCGAAATCGACTCCTATCAAGTCTGAGGGCTTTCAGAGGTGAGTAGCAAATGTGAGGAAGCAGTATAAAGGCCGGTTTGAGATTTCCTCCTGGTTTATGGTCATGATTCTTCGGGAACCTGTTCTATGTATTGATCACTTTGGTCTTTGTTTTAGAAATGGTGTGTAAGTTAGGTCAGCAGCAAACTCAGAGGAATCAGCCTTGAATGCCCAACTTTATTTCTGGGTGTCTTGGACAGATCTCATGAGAGTTTGACCATCACTGTGCTGGGATACAGCCATCACAATGCTCAACATTTGAGCTGCCATTTATTAAAATGACCAGTGTAGAAACTACTACAACTCAGATTCCAGTTATCTGGTCATAACCACTCCATGTTTTCAAGCTACATCTAATTAAAATATAAACATTTGCACAAGTCACAACTATTCTGATCCCATTGGAAGTTTGCATTAATGACACCAGAGTCTTGGTCATCTTGTCTAACAGTCACTTTCTTCCAGTGCTGGAAGAAATGATTGTGCCTGTAGATGAATGAACTGACTTGGATAAGAGTTACAATTTTTAAAAGATGTTTAATACTGAATTACATGGAGTTAAGATATCCCTGGTGTGATGGGCATCCAGAATACCCGTCTACCTGACCAAGGAATGAACGTGTCTGTTTGGGGTTCACTGCGTCTTATGCACTTGCTGTCCATGGGATGGCAGTGGTCATCAGGGGCATCACTCTTGCTGCTCATGACATGACTGTTTTCACTAGGACAGCGATTTTAACTTCTCTAAGCTAAATGATGCTGCAGCTCCACCCAGCTCAAAGGCAGCTTTTCTTACTGTGATCATCTTTAATAATGATTACATGTAGCTAAATTTTTCTGGGGAACAAAAGTTTGCTCATTAGCACCCACTTAAGTGGATGTTTAAGCTCCGGAGATGCTGTTTGGTGTTTGGGTTTATCGATTATAATAAAAACCATGATATACATTTACCCTTCTCCCATTGGCATGACCTTTTTCTGTGAGAAGTGGAATTCATAGCCCAACAGTTATGAAAACTTCACAAGAGCATGATTGCTAAACCACTTCCAAATAACTTTCTGATTTTTTTGTATGTTTATTTGCCTTTGTTTCTTGAGACAGAGTCTCACCATGAAGTGCTGGCTGGCCTGGAACACTCTGTGAAGACCAGGCTGGCTTCAAACGCATAGAGCTCCACCTGCCTCTGCCTCCAAAATGCTGGGAGTAAAGACGTGTTGAAAGTTACTCTAATTTAGCAAGTCTTTCTGTCTGCATGGGGTTTTTCTCACGTTTCTGACATTTTTTCCAGGTGGAAGGGTTGATCCCAACAATCTGAAGACACTCTTCCTGAACATGGGGCTCAAACTCAAAAGCAAGGAATTGAGAAGCGTGATGCAGAAGCAGGCTGCTAGTGGTAAGCATGGGGACCATGCTGCCTTTGGCTATCAGGGACAGAATCTTGAGATTAGGTATAAGAACTTCTAAGGTTAAATGGGCTTGCTGATGCGCACCTCAGCACTTGGGAGACAGAGGCAGGAGAATCGCCAGAAGTCCAAGGCCTCTCTGTGCAGTAAGTTCCAGGGCTCCTACACACATACACACTCTCTCTGGCTTCTACAATTAGATTGATCTGAGAATTTTAGATACTATTTATGGAGAAGAATTTAGTCTGAAAATAAGAAATACAGTCTTTTGTCGTTCTTTAGTAATCTGAAGTCATCATGCCATTCCCCCAGTGCGAAGAGTCCCGACAGGCCAGGGACTTGTAGGGAAAAAAGAAAATGGGAGTGGGGATAAAAGAGAATGAACTGCACAGATAGACAGAAATAATCAGGAGAGAAAAATCTACAGTGGGAAGTAGTGGAACCCCATTAATAGTTCCTAAGGTGTCCATACATGAGATAAATACAGACATGGGAAACGTTAGGGGGCAGCACATCAGGAACAGATGGGCTATAGGAAACATCTAGCTCAACATCTACATTAAATGAGAGGTATAAACACATATACACACACACGGGAAGGGGGAGCACAGCTCTTGAATGGTATCATTACCATTCTTAGAAGGCATTTAAAAGTCCAAGGACTGAAGACATGCTACATATGTACCACAAAGACACGATACTTACCATAGCCAGCTCCTGTGCTCAAGAGAATGGCCACAGCCCAAGGTCTTCCTTACTAATGAGGGCTCCAGCATTCAAAGCAGAAAATATAAATTTAAGGTAAACACAAATATATTAGTAAAATTTATAGGCTTTTATCAGATCCTAATTTATAATCTTTCTAAGTTGTATGTCATCATCTTAATTGTTTATGTTCTGTATTACAGCTAATCGAAGTATCCCTCTGAAAAAAGTATTAGCGGATGTGAACTCAGTTGTAGGCAAGTTAAAAGTTATGTGAAGTTTAAAACCCTACATCTTAATGCTATCCTCATATCTTTTCATTACTACAAAAATAAACTCACAAACTCAGAAGGCATATAAACAGAATGCTGGAGACTTGTCAGTGTTCTGCTTCCTCATCCAGATGTCCCAAAGGTGCTGTTGACACACAAGCATGAGGACCTGAGTTCAATCCCCAGTACCTACATAAATAACAAGATGTGCTGGCATGCCCTTTTAATCCCAGTACTGGGGAGGTGAAGATGGGTGGATCCCTGGGACTTTCTGGTCAGCCAGCCTTGCATAATGGATGAGCTCCAAACCACTGAGAGGCACTGTCTCAACACACAAGATGTATGATCCCACAGCTGAGGCTGACCTCTGGCCTCCATGCCCACATGCACCTGCATATATACACATGCGCCCATGAACACCCCCCCCACAGGCATGTACAACAGAGAAATCATTTGTGTAAAAGAGCTTCCCTCCCCAGAATGAAAGGAACGTGTTCTGATTGTCTCCGGTCATTTATTCTGCTTTGGAGCCTTTCTGTGCCTCTGAGTTCTCACAGTTACATGATGTGATAGAAGAACACGGACAGTTTCCTTCCCTGGTCTTCTGCTATTTCGATACCTGTCAATACTGCAGACTGTACTTACTGTTTCTGCTTTTTGAAGGAGGGAAGGTTGATGTCAAAGATGTGAAAAATTTTGTAGAAGCCGCTGGAATAACAGTGACACCTAAAGAACACTTAGAACTG
This sequence comes from Ondatra zibethicus, assembly GCA_004026605.1. NCBI lineage: Eukaryota > Metazoa > Chordata > Mammalia > Rodentia > Cricetidae > Ondatra > Ondatra zibethicus. Next base: position 71,818 of record PVIU01002598.1, on the reverse strand, counting down.
ATGAACAGTCTACCCATTGATGGTGAGTTTCTCAAACACTTAGAACTGATGAACAGTCTACCCATTGATGGTGAGTTTCTCAAACACTGTTAGAATATTAAGGAAAGTCAGGTCGGGTGTCAAGACACTTTAAAACAAACTTTTATCTGCTGGGATAATTGACTGCATCCTGGTTGTTGTTGCTGTTGTTTTTAAGAGCTGTCAACAGTTTTTAATATGACCTTGTTCTTGCCCCAGAAAGAATAATTTTGTCCTTTCATTGAGAGTCAGCAACTCTAATTTTCTCGATTTCCTATGATTGGGGACGGAAGTCATTATTATGTTCCATTCTCCCTTCCAATGAAAGTTAACTTTGAAGATGCTGGCAAGAGCAGGGAAGTGGGCAAGAGGAAAGATGTGTTTGTATTCCTGTACGATGTGGCAACAGGTTATTAGACAGTTATTTCTATCCAGCTACATGTATGCTCTGAAAGTTTTCTTCATTCCTTGCTTTTGAACTCTTGGGATGCAAAATATGAAACTATTTATAAGGCAAATCACTGAAAAGCATCTGGCTGAGACGGCAGCTTTGTACTGTCCTTCTGACGGCTGTGATGCATGTGCCCCTGTTTTGCAGATGATGGAGCTATATATGAAAGCAGGTTGATAGACTGTCTGAAATCATTCGAAGGTAAGGGGCATGGTGAGAAGAAAGATAAACAAGGGCCCTTGACTCACACTTTTATCTGGCTGTGTTCTCTCGTGGGGACCACCCTCTCCCGCACTCATCCCACACTCACTCTCTAATCCTCACACTTGTATCTGGCTGTGTCTTCTCGTGAGGACCACCCTCTCCCGCACTAATCCCACACTCATTCCCCTGTCTTCATGTCTGAATTTTCCAAATAATTTTTCATTTTGCTGCTAAGATTAGCTTTTGATAAAAAAATCAAATTAAAAACTGGTTGCACATAAAAATATGAGATAAAGAACAGGCTATTATTTGGGGGAGTTTCACTAAGCTCTACATTGCGCATGGTGGGACAGTAAGTTTGTACTTGCTAGAATTTTCCTCTCTACCAGCAAGGACATTTTCAGTTCTCTTTCCAAGTTGAATGTCTGGGCTACTGACACTCTTGCTGACAGCCGTGATATAAGGGGGATAAATGAAAATTTTCTTTTTCAGGGGAAGTTATTAAATTTCTTCTGTATTCCTGATTTTGTCCTTAGGTGGAACAGTTGATGTCAGTAACTTAGAAAATGTTTTGGAAAACTTGAAAATCAAGCTCTCAAATGAGAAACTAAAAGATCTGTCAGAAAACCTTCCAGTTGATGGTAAGCATGCTGCTGGAATCAGACCATCCAGGGACTCTTGCTCCAGGGGCTCAGGCCTGAGGCCTCTGCAAGCATCATCTGTTTTGATACTGATATGATATTTTTTATCTTTTGTTTGTTTGGTTGGTTGGTTGGTTGGTTTTTGAGAGTGGGTTTCTCTGTGTAGCCCTGGCTGTCCTGGAACTCCCATTGTAGACCAGGCTGGCCTTGAATTCACGGAGATCTGCCTGCCTCTTCCTCCCAAGTGCTAGGATTAAAGGCGTGAGTCACCACCTGGCTGATATTTTTTTGTCTTAAAGAAGAATCCAGTCCGTGTGAGAGCACATTTTGGTTTAGTGTATTTTCATTAATTTTGATGTATATGGTATATATGCTAGAGTGAGCTATGGATGTTCATCTTTACTTGAGGGACACTGAAGGAACATAACTTATTACAGTGAAGGGTTGCTCTTCATATTAATCTCATAATTCCAGTGTCCTCCAAAGGCTGTGGCATCAAACTGTACTGTACCTTGTAGTATATGCTTCCTTGTCTATTCTTCCTCTATTTTGGCACTGCCCACAGGATTCCTTCCTAGCCTCAACTCTTTGATAGACCAGCAGTTTAAGCTGCTATATTTTATCTTCTCTTTAAAAGGAACAGACAGGAGAGAAGAGACTCCCACAAGTTGTCCTCTGACATCTGCATAGGGATTATGACCTGTGTGCACCTGCACACATACAGACTGTGGTAGTTTGAATGAGAAAGAACTGTCTGGGAAGGTTTGGGAGGTGTGGCCTTCTTGGAAGAGATGCGGCCTTGTTGGAAGGGGGTTGTCCTTGTTGGAAGAGGTGTGGCCTTGTTGGAGTGGGTGTGGCTTTGTTGGAAGAAGTGTGGCCTTGTTGGAGTGGGTTTGGCCTTGTTGGAAGAGGTGTGTCACTGGGCCTAGGCTTTAAGGTTTCAAGAGCCCATGCCAGTCCCAGTCCCATTTGCTCTGTCTGCAGCTTATGGTTAGATTTGATCTCTCAGGTACAGCTACAGCACTGTGCCAGCTGCCACACTCCCTGCCATGAAGGTCATAACTCACCCTCTGAAACTGTAAGCAAGCCCCCAGTTAAATGCGTCCTTCTATGAACTGCCTTGGTTGTGGGATTTTATCACAGCAATAGAATAGTAATTAAGACACACACACACACACACACACACAAATAAAACATAATAAAATAACTTCTAGTCCTCTTTCTCTCACTACCAAGTAATGTAGTCCTCTTATTCGTTACAGTTACTGTCCCTGGATGTCTCTTTGCTTTGTATACATAACAGTCTCCTGATTTCTCTTACTATCCAATACTCTTCTGTCCCTCCTGCTCCGTGATGATCTCAGCATTTGATTGGCCATCACTGAAGTCTCATACCTGGCACTGAGCTTTGCTTTGCAATGATGTGAACCTGTCTCTCCATATATTTCCTCTTGGATAACAAAAGGACCAAAGAACATTTTACCTCTTTTTCCCTCCTTCTCTATGTCAATGCTCTGATCTCTTTGGTTCTGTGCTGTTCTGTTTTAATTTAGAAAAGCATCAGTGGTCACATTAGTTATTTGTCTCATCTCTGTGATGAGCACACGGCAAAAGCAGCTGAAGGGAGGAGGTTTACTTTGGCTTAGGCTTTAGGAGGTGCAGTCCTTTGTGGCGGGGAAGGCATGGTGGAGGCACAGGCAATCACATCCACTGCCAGGAAGGAGAGAGCAATGGATGCTTGTGCTCAGCTTCCTTCTGACTCAGTCCAGGACCCCAGGCAAAGGAAGGATATAACCCCCATTTGGGGTGGGTCTTCCCACCTCAACCTAATCTAGATAACCCCTCATAGACATGCCTAGAGATTTGTTTCCATGGTGATTTTACATCCCATCAAGTTGACAGTCAAAATTGATCAAGTAATAGTGTAATATTTTTATAACTCCACTACTCATTCAGATTTACTCAAGCATGCACACATTCTTAGCTTTTTGTTCTTTCCTGTATCACCAACTTTGCCTTTGGGATCATTTTTCTTCTACCAGAAGTAAGTATCATTGAGAAACCCTTTCTTTTTCTGATATACAATTACCTATTTAGTCAGTTTAGCATGTGGCACATGCTTATATGTTTTTAGTCCTACTCAAGAGGCTGAGGCAGGGGGATTGCAAGTTTGAGACTTCCCTAAGGTATGTATCAAGAGCTTGTCTGAATAAAACACACACAAACGCACATACACAAACACATAACAAGCACACATACACACACACACATCATACACACACATACAAATGCACATACACATAAACACACATTCACATAAACACACACACACACATAGTTTACTATAGTTCCTGATATGTTCTCTGAGCATAGCATGCTAGTTAGTCTTTTTCTTTCAGTGCACTTAAAATATCATCCTACAGTCATGCTTTCTAATGTTGATATACATAATGGGAAGTTGGCTATAAACCTTACTTTTCTTGGAGAGTAATTGTTTTGCTCTTGTTGCTTTTAGCACATTCAGCATTCATTCTGAAGCTTCACTGTGATGTGGAAATTTGAAATAGGTTAATTTTCATGTATCTGTCTTAGGATTCATTGAACTTTTGAATATAACAATTGAAATCCTTTACTGGATGTAGAAAACCATGAGATATCTTCCTCATAATCCTGCCCTTATCCTATGGGTTTTTTATTTCTTCCATAACTCTGGTTAAAGAGAGGCAAACTGTCTTCTTTGGCCTTGATTTCTCTTCACCTTTGTCTGCGTGTTTCCTTCCTGTGATCCACAGAAGTCTTAAATATATACGTTCTGTAAGTGGTGAGGATTCTCAGAGCACCATCTGCCGTATTGACTGTTAGGAGTATTTGGAATAGAAATAACTGACTGTAAGGAGTATTTGTAATAGAAATAACCCTCCAAGTAAGAGTGGGATTACATACAAGTGGCAATGTCCTTTATTGTAAGAAAGACCAATAATGCGCATAGTTCCCAGCTTCCTTCTTGCCCTAAAATAACCTACATCTTTGGGCTGGGACGGTGGCTCAGCAGTTAAGAGCACTGGTTGCTCTTACAGAGGACTTGTGTTTGATTCCCAGCACCCACATGGTTCCTCACAACCATCTGTAACTCTGGTTTCTTCTGGTCTTTTCAGGTCTTACACACACAGTGCACAGACAAAACATACAGGCAAAACATCTATATGCATAATTTTTAGTGAAAAATTCAATGCACTAATCTTCAGTTCTAACAAGTTACACTGATTCAAGGGTCTGCTGGTAGAGCATGTAAAGAGAACAAGCCTAGGGGGCAGTGAGCATAAGATGCAAAGCTTAAGACCCTTTTATTTTTCCTTTAGGAGTGTGTGTGTGTGCGTGCGTGCGTGCGTGCGTGTGTGTGTGTGTGCGTGTGTGTGTGTGTGTGTGTGTGTGTGTGTGTGTGTGTGTGTGTGTGTGTGTGTGTGAGTGTGCGTGTGTGTGTG